>VNKB01002970.1:0-52486 GCA_008042735.1 Drosophila leontia | reverse complement strand
CTTTTTTTTTAAGGGGAAATGCAGAAAGGGGTTTTTGAAAGAGGAGTTTAGAGTTATTTGAAAATCCAAAGAGGTATATCTATCTTTTAATAAGATTATTATTTAAGAAAGCATTTAAGAGACTTGTTTTGAAAAAAGGATCTTGGAGAAAATATTTATAGCGAAAAGTTGAGAGTTATTGGAAAACTTTAAGTAATATTTCACTCTTCTCATAAGATATTATTATTTTGAAGCTACATATTTTAACTAAAATCTAATTAAACTATTTCTTGATAAAATATAATATATTATATATATCAGGGTATTTAAGAAACGTAAAGGTACCTTTGCCAGCCGCCAAAGACTTGGGGGCCCAGCTTAAGCTGCTGCTGCTGCTGCTGCTCCCTCCCTTCCGAATATCCCCGTAAGAGCTCCCCTCCCCTCCCTTTGGAAGAGCCCCGCTTCTGTGCTCATTTTCAGTCCATCAATGTGACGGCGTCCCACGTCCAACATCCAACATTCAGCGCGCTCCCTGGTGGCCAGTGGCCGCCGCCAGGTTCGGACTTGGATCTGGGGACTGGACCACACTAAGTCCACGGCCAGTTCTCTGTCGCTCTATCTCTGTCTGTTTCTCGGAGAGATACTTTATAGCTTTGTCTCGCCCTGTACCGGGCCTGGCTTTCCCTTTGGTTTGGGTTTCCATCGCTCGGTTGTCAGGGCACTCGGAATTCATTGACATATTTCTTGGCATTTCATTTGTGCCTCGCCAACTTCGATTGCGGGCTACCGGTACAGTTGTGATTCGATAGGAGGGGAAACTATCGAAACCCGGGGGTTTAGAATTCCCAATTGGTTGTGGTGAGGAGTTGGTCTTGAAAAAGGAATGAAGTGATGGAAATTCAAAAGAAACCTTGGTAAATACTTTACAACAGTTATTTAAATGTTTTTCTGCTACACCTAATGTTATTTAGAAAATTATAATTTAAAAAAATATATAAATTATGGAAACAAAATGTTTAAAAATAAATTTCCATTTGCCTTTAGGCTTTCCTAACTTGTATAAACTGCAATCTTCTAAGATATTAATACATGTTCTAAACAATCTTCCCTGTAAACCTCATTTCCTTCTTTTCTGTGTATATCGAAACCCGGGGGTTTATAATTCCCAACTGGTTGTGGTAAGGAGTTGGTCTTGGAAAATAAATTAAGTGATGGAAATTCAACAGAAACCTAAATAAATACTTTAAAAATTATTTAAATAGTTTATTTGCTTCTGCACTTTATGTTTATTAATAATTATTAATTATTAAACTATAAATAAATTAAGGAAAAAAATCTTCAAAAATTATATAAAATATAAGAAAGAACTGTCATTTGCTTTTAGGTTTCCCCAACTTTTATAATTATAATCTTCCAAGATTTGTATATACATTTTAGGGAATCTCCCCTGTAAACCCCCTAGTCTTTAGTCTCTTTTCCTCCCTTTCTGTATATAGTGTCTTGCCATCCCTTTTCGTTGCCTATGTCTTAAGAGCCTGGCATTTGTGTTCTTTTAATTTACTTCTTTTAGTTTCTTCTCGGTCCGAGAGAGGGTTTTGAATTACAGCACAAGATGGCCACACCCTCTGGGTTCCGGCTCCCTTATCTCCCTACCCCCTCGTTGTACCACCTCCCCCATTCTTATATTGTGAGCCACAAAGTACAAGTAAATACATTTATTTAGTTCGATCCAAACGTCAACGTCAACATCTTCTTCTTATTATTTCCCTTGGTCTTCTATCCCTCCCCCTCCCCCTCCCCCTTTCCCCACCGCTTTTCCGCTTTTCCTATTCTTATTATTATGTGGCCCCCATGTTGTTGGTCATCGTCTGGGCGGGCAGACAATGAAGGAAGAGCTTAAAAATAATACCTTGCCTGCTTATGTTGACGTTTTCATCCCCTCCCGCCCTGTCGTCCGGTCACCTGTTAGCCACCTGAAGCATAGTTACAGCGACATTATAAGATCCCCAGTCCCCCGTTTGCACTGAATATAAATGGGGAATTTTTATCTTAGTTTTTAACACCGTATGTAGTTCAATTTTCAAAAATATTGCTTTTAAAGCTTCTAAAAAATATCTATTAATTATAAATATATTTCTTATAGTCCTAGTAAATATATTTAAAATTTCTTTTAACATATTTTTCTCTCTGTGTGGTGAGATACCCGCTCTCCTGGCCAAATGCCAAGTGTTAAGGCCCACAGCAAGTGCTTCACTTTATTTTTCAAGCCCCTCACGAACCCCCCGCAGAAACCCCAAAAGGCCCTGAAGAAGGGGGGGGGGGAAGCCTTCTGGGAAGCCTCCTACTCCTCCTTCTGCTCCTTCTCCTTCTCTTACACCTCCTCCTGAATCCCCATGCCCGGCCTAATGAGAAATGGTGGGCCAGAGCTGAAGAGTCAGGCTAATTGGAGTCTTAGTTTCCATCGCCGCCTCCGCTTGAATTCAGAGGAAAGGATCAAGGGTCAGGGATCCTGAAAAATGGCGGAAAGTTATTATAAAATAAATGAGGTTTGAATTGATTTATTTTAGTTTTAAATAACATATAGTAATTTTTATATATCTTAAAAAATAAACTATAAATAGGCTTAATAAATATGTAAGGGAAAACTCGTACTTCTTTAAGACTTTTTCAGCAACTGTGTAAATAATATTTATATAATTTTATAGCTAATAATACTTAATTTTTAGTTTAAAAATCACTCTTATAATACAAAATATTACTTAAAAATATTCGAATTAAGAACTAGATTTAGCTCAATTTAAAATTTATAATAAATCCTAAGCATACTCTTAATATTTCTATAACTACTATTTATTATTATTTTACAACAACTTGGCTCCTAAAATACTCTCTATAATAATGTATAATACATTTAAATTAAATAAATTAACCAACTCTTCCTCCTTTTAATTATTTAATGACTCGCCTAGACTCCGCCATTTTCAAAGACCTCAAAAATAAAGGTAAAATGAACAACATATTGAATTACTAGATATTGCCTAATTGAAATGTTTGCTCTATTTTGGCCTCAAATGGTTTTTGACACTCGCGCGACTTCCATTTCGGGGACTCTATAGATTCCAGATCCCAGATCCCAGATCGCTTATCGCGCCCAAGTGAGAAGTGTCAATGCAAGGACTGTCCCCTGCCCCAAAGATTGCTATTTAAAAAAAATCTATACATATATGTATAAGCCAAAACAATGGGCCCAAAAATGATCCCAACAATATATGTACATATATATGTATATCGATCATGTCGCCATCGGCAGCACACAAAACATCAACACAATGGATGCCACAATATCGGGAAAGGGAGGGACAGATGAGTCCCGACACAGCCGAGTCCTCGGGCTTGAGTGCACTTTTCTGAAAGCCGATCCCCTGATTGACAGTTCCAAAACCTCAGGCTGCAACGGAGCAGCAGCAGCAGCAGGCAATCAGGAGATCAGGGAATCACTCTGAAATTGGAACTATCACCTATCGCCAAACAAAGGGGCAAACTTTTGTCTCGGGTGTTGATTGGCTTTGATAAAAAATAGAAGAAAGAATGGAATGCGAGGCGGGTTTTAGGGAAAGTAATGCCTCTTTCAGACCTAACATTATACTTGGTTTTAATTAAAGAATAAGAATTAATATGAATATTAATATTTGAAACAAGCAACCCATCATTCTACTGTCTGTCAAAAAAATCTAATAATAAATCATAGAAAATATATTTATATTTTGTTCAGTTTGATATTTTGTTAACTAACATTCCGCATGTAAATAATGAGCCAACGCTTTTATTTGCTACTCGAGCTGCTGTATGGAGTCGCGCTCTTGACAGCCATTGCCGCTGCTCCCGACATCGAGATTAAGCTACGCCTCAGAAACGATGAAAAGCTCAGCATTACATATTGCATACAGATCACATATGGCTTCCCGGACATATGGTTCACCATGATCAAGGCCCTGCTGGTGACCTTCCTGGCCATGATGCCCACGGTGATGATGCTGCCCCAACGCTTCACCAAGTGGCGTCTCTTCAAGTTCGTGCCCCTGGCTCCCTGGATACTTATGTGCTGTTTCAAGTTCCCCCAGCATGTCATCAGGCATATATTTACGATCCGCCATACGGCCGAATACATGAACACCTTTCCATTGAGCATGATTTTGGCCATATACATCATATTCTTCGTAATGGCCATTGAGTTGGCTTGGCATTGGATTGTCTATGCGCACATGTGCATTTCTGGGTATGTTATGGTAAAGTAAGTGGTACCCTGCCTTCTTCGCAGATCGGAAATTGAATACTTATTGTATTTCACTAGGAATGGGATCTTCTGACTTGACCTCAAGTACTTCTTCGCAGCCAGGATATAATTTGGGATGTTAAATTCAAACAAAAATATATATTTAATAATTAATTACGATTTGGAAACAGACATACAGAGTGGATCAATTTTACTATTGATATTTAACAACTAAAAGATTTGTTTGTAGAGCTTCCTGTTCGTTGCCTTCCTCTTACACCTACCCAGCAGACAAAGTAGCGGACCTTAAGCAAATAAATACGAAAAATGTCCGCTAAAGATATTAAATACGGACAAAGTTTCGCTAAATGCTTAAAAACAGATGCGCAAACGGACGAAAAGCAGACGAGCATTCAGAATTCTCAGGATTATACCCGCCAAAGAACCGTAAAATGTCCGAAAATGAGAGTATTTTCTTTCACAAAACCCGTGACAGGTGACAAACTTTATTATCGTTTATGAGTCTGAATCGTATGATTTGTCCGCAAAACTATGTTTTAATATCATAAACGAACGTTTTTGTTTGCTGTGTAGATATACAACATACATCAGTTGACAACTTGCTTGATTAGCATCAAGTGCCACACAAAGTGACTGTAATAACTAATAAATAATAATTGCTCAAATAAATCACATGCACATAGTACTTTAATCAATGCAAACGCGATGCTTAGCAAACAACTCAATTAGCAAACAGTAAATGCTTTACTGAAAAATGTCATTAATTAGATTCCATTATTGTTATTATTATTATTATTGTAAAGCCAGCCTTTGGCATGAGGCATTATCCTGTACCCACCCCACCCCCCCTTTCCTATTTGCTTAAATATAAAATCCCCGAAAAAAAAATGTTGACATATGCATCTAACTTGAACGCTGAGCGGAACATTAACAACATTAACATTTTGACTTGGCTTGGCAGATAAGTACCCCCACCCCCATCTCCACCCACTTCCCCTCCCCCAAACCCTTCTCCCTGGTTGCGGGTGATTGCTTTGATTATGGCTAAATGATGACTGCGGCCCGGGAGATGCTGTGAGTTAATGCCAACACCTAGCAACGCAATCTTGAAGCTGTTGGCCCGAGGGGAGGCTGTTGCTGCTGCTGCTGCTGCTGCTGCTGCTGCTGCTGCTGCTGCTGCTGCGTAGCAAATGGAAATGGAAAATAGGCAGTGGAAAATGGTATATGGAAACATGCTCTCGAATTAGTTACCCCGATTTAATCAGCCGGCAAAACTCCGTCGCAACAGTTGTTTCAGCTTGAGATGTGTTGCAGCTGCAATATATGTACATACATCCTCTATTTTTTTAACAAATTCAAAATTTTGTACATTTTTTAAGTAGCTATTAGTACTGGTAATTAGGTGTGCATAAATTAACTAAGCTTGTAGTTTAGCTGTACGTGTTTTTTATAGTTTGTATTAACTTTTCTTAAGCTTAAATATAATTTTGATTTATTAATTAATAATCAAATGTTTAGCTATAAATGTTTTTATTGTTTTTATTAGCAATTCGTAAGCTTACATATAATTTTGAATCAAATATAAAATGTATTAAATGCCCTTTAAATATGTTTTTTTTGCAATATTTATTATTATTTTCTTTAAATAAATTATAAACCAATAGCAAGATATATTTACATTTAAATTTATTTAAGGAATAAGTCTAGTTTACGTGTTCATTTAATTAATCATAAATTTCCTATAAACCAATAATTATATTTACTTTAACTAAAAGCAATTTAAACTATATTAAAATAGTACATATATTTTATTATTAAATTATTATTATTTAAATTACATTTTAGAAATTTTTAAAGGTTTTTTTTTGTAATTAGTTAGTATATGCTTTTTATTTTTCTATTATTATTATTTAAAGTAACTTTTCTCCTAGCCTAGATTTTAGTTTAAAAATGAATATATAATATATATTTTCTACTTGTTATTGTGACTGACTTCATATTTTGTTGATTTTATATTTTATTATCCTTTTAAATTAAACCTGGCTCCTGTGGCCAACGCTCAGGCTGTTGTTGCATGTTGCAGTTGCAGTTGCCAGTTTCCCGCAAGTATTTTCCTTTGTTGCTCTCCTTCCTTTTTGGTATTAAAACACGCGGCGCTGCTTTATTACAATTGTGAAAAAATCACTCTTGTTGATTTTTCCAGCATTTTCCGGCTGTAGTGTCGCCGTGTCGTCTCCTCCTAGTAGTTGCAGTTGTCACGGTAACTTTATCGTCTTTCCCTCCTTCGTTTAGCCCATTGACAATGGAAGTCGTTGTCGCTTCTTGGCAAAAAAATTAAAAATATAAAAAGGAAAACAACTTTGAGCCTCCCTAAAGGAGCCCGAATGTTTAACCAAAACCATCTACCATCTAGGATTTTTAGTATATTTAACTTGAATGCATACAGAGGTGATGCTTAGGCAGCTTGCAGTTCAGTTGGGACGTTTCCTATCTATTTATTAAATAAATATTAATTTTATATTATGATTAATGTAATTTTAAACCAGATAAACTTATTTATTGGCGTCTGAAAACATCGGACTTAATAATTTACCAAGTAGTTATGATTTAAATAATATTTAGACTTGCTTTTTAGCTATAACTGTTTTGTAATTATGCTTTCCTTTTCAAAATGCTTTTTAATATTACTATTACTACATATTACTACAATTATTAATATTTTAATATACTTTATTTAGGTTTTATCCTGGCAGAAGAAAGTGGGCACTGCAAGTCCTGCTTTTTTCCAGCAATTCCTGCTTCTTCCCTGCAACTCCTGCTTCTTCCCTGCAACTCCTGCTTTTTTCCTGCATTTGTTTGTAGTTTCTGCTGGTTGCTGGTTGCTTTGGTTGCCACAGTGCTTAATTGAGCATATGCCAATTAGCATAAGGACGAAGCGGGTGAGATCCTGGCTGCTTCCAGGGGGGTTGCTTGCATAGAGTTCGAGGGGGTACCGATTGGCTCATATCCGTTGAAGGCCTATTTATCGACATCATTATCGTCATTTGTTTGCTCAGCAATAAAGTGTTTTGATTTATTTTTTAAGCTAACTAGATTATTTTTAGGCCCTATAAAAATAAAATTTTATTTGTTATTGAAATGGTAAAATTAAATATTTGAAGGGAAGAAATCATTTTTACCGTTAATAAAATAAAAGTCAGTCAAAATATTAAGTAGAAAAATAATTAATATTATTTAACTTTTAAGTTTTTGATTAATTTTATGTAAATATAATATTTGCTTTTAAAAAGTATTTTTTTATATTAATTATTCTTATAGAAGGGTTTAAAAATATATAGATTTAAGCATTTGTTTTAAATTATATCGACTTAAGCCTTGTTTTTAGACACGTTTCCCCTTAAAGTCAATGCATCTTTAAACACACATTTTCTTTCGGTGCATTAAAAATTTTCCATTTTGACTTTGCGCCCTTATTAAAAGGGGGTTGGGCCGTGGGATATATGAAGATAGCTCGCTATATATACATATTTATATATGATGTTGCTGCTTGACTACCGTTGAGGACTCGGCAGTGGGAGCGTTTTTATGGCCACCCTCCTCATCAGCTCCTCTGTGCTCCGATGTTGCTGCATTTAATTAATTTAAAAGCGTGTGGATAATACCCTGGCATTTGCAATGAAAAGTCAAATGAATTGAAAACTGAAAATGCTTAATGCTCGAAAGTAGCAGCACACAGATGGGCACACACACAGGTAATACAGGTATGTACGTTTGTACATCAACAACAAGTTGTGTCTTACCTTGGTGTTGTTTTAATCAGCAAATTACCCGAGAGCAAAAACAGCAAAAACAAAAAGCATAAAGCAGAAGCAGAAAGCGACAACAAAGCCAGGCCAAAATTAAAACAATAAACAAAGGAAAATAATAATCAGAATAATAATAATAAGACGAAATAATAATAACAGCGAAAATCTGCTCATTTTTCATACGATTTTATTTTCTTTCGGTGCTTGTTTGCTTTTTATGCTGCCTCCTCTTGACTTTTGTTAGTAATTCTGCTGTATTTAACTTAAATTTTGAGTGTGTGAAGCTTAGTCGGTTTTTAGGGAATTTCTGTATAATTTAAGGTCAAATTTAATTCAATTTAAAGTTCCTGGTTAATACTCTTCTACTGCGGCTGTATCTCGTGGATCAAGGCAATGCTCGTTGGCATCTGATGGATAAAAACTAGGCATTTTTGGAGCATATATCCCAAACCCATCAATTTTTACTCTAATTGCCTTAGTCCCTCAATTAATCCAAAACAAACAAAGAGAAATCTGATGGCCAGCAGGAACAGGAACAGGACACACACACAGTATAAAAGCGACAGGAAAATGTTTGAAGTCAACTGAAAATTTTGTTGCCAAATGGAATCAGTGGGGGGGGGGGGGATTTCGGCATATATAGTCCAACATCGATGCGAGGCTCTGATGAACAACTCCCATCTAGAAACATGCATATATGCGACCCCTTAAACCCTAACGCCTGCCTGAATTCTACACTCTTCAATTTAATATATATCTCGGGTATTCCCAGGCAGAGCAGATAAAACTTGAAGATTTCGGTTACAATTTCCCTTTAACATTTATTTATTTATATATATTTACAGTATTATTTACGAATAAGAATTCGAGGAAAAAGAATTCAACGCAAAGAGTTCAATGAGGAGAATTCTCCTATTAGAATGCGTTGAAGAGAATTAAATTAATTAACTTAAGTATTATAAACATATTAGAGAAAAGTTCTAGATAGAAAATTAATAAAAACAAGGCTAAAAACAAGGATTCAATAAAAAATAGTCAAGAAAGCCAATTCAATAAGAAGAATTCCAATAACTTTATTTGCAAAGAAGAGTTTGAGAATAACTTAATTAATTAATAACTTAATTTGCAAAGAAGAGTTTGAGAAGAAGAATTCGAGAAGGTATATTAAATAAGAATTCTAAAAAGAGATTTCGAGAAAGAGAATTCTCTCTAATTTGTGAAAAAAAAACCTTCCAAAAAAAGAATTTGAGAGAGAGATTTCTTGTAAAAGAATTCTAGAGAAGAGTTCGAGAAATAATTTTAAGATAGAGTTCGAGAAAAAGATAGAGTTCGAGAATAGAGGTAAAAAGTATTTTTAAATAAAAATACAATAAGATTTTAAGAAGAGTTCTTAAATGAAAATACGAGGAGATTTCAAGAAGAGTTCGAGAAGAATTATTAAATGGAAATATGAGAGGATTTCAAGAAGAGTTCGAGAAGAATTCTCAAATGAAAATACGAGAAGATTTCGAGAAGAATTATTAAATGAAAATACGAAAAGATTTCAAGAAGAGTTCGAAAAGAGTTCTTAAATAAAAATACAAAGAGATTTCAAGAAGAGTTCGAGAAAATTCTTAAATGAAAATCCAAGAAGATTTCAATTGTCGGTTGAATAATTCACTACTGATTTTCTCTCCGTGCAACTGTGCGTGTGTATACATACACATATCCCTATCCCTCCTTTTGGTCATTCCCTCCCTATTTTGTTCCACTTCCATCCATTCCCCTATGCCCCTGCCCACCCTTTCCTGCCATCGCCCCCTTGTGTCTTCGTCTCCTTTTTCCAGCATTTCAGGCTGCTTGATTTTGATTTCAACGTTAGTTAGTTAGTTCGTTATCTCTGGTGCCGTTATACTCGGTCTCGTACCAACAACCCCTACTCGCTACGAACTCAACCCAACCCTTCCCTACCCTACCCTGCCCAGCACTACCCCCCATTCCATCCTTCTCTACCATTGGGAAAAAGCACCGAGTTTTATGTACAATATTTGGGCTACCTAGACGGGCGGCAAAAAGGGGGGGAAATTGGGGAGCTTATGTACCAAAAAAAAAAAAGGGGGTTGAACGACAGCAGTCGGCGCAAAAGGGGGTGGGGTGGCTTGATTGGCGTTGCCTGTTTCGCCAAATGAAAAGAAAAATTTTTGCCAGCAAATGAAGAAGGAAAAAACATACTACATACATATCACGAAGCGTAAGAAAAATGCTTGGAAAAGAGGGAAAAACAGCCGAGCATAAAATCAAACCCCCCGCCTCCAAAACGGCAAAAAGAAGAAAAGAAAAATGCTCCCCCATGCAACCCCAAAAACAACGGTAAAACTGGGGTGAGGGGGAGGCAAAGGGAAGAAGAGGGATGGGCGGGGGCCAGAGCTGAGGGAAGTAAACGTGGAAGGCGGAAAGAAGGAATTGTGACTTTGAAGTGCGAGAGGCGAAAAATGTTGTTGACGGTGGCTTTTCGGATCCACAAAAAGAGCGGAAGGAGCATGGAAACAGGGGGCGGGCAAAAAGGAAGAGGGAGTGCGCGAGTAGGCGGCGGTGGGCGGCCAAGAGGAGGCAACGAAACATTAATGTAAGCAACGCAAACGCAAAGCCAAACAAACACATGCAACAAAAAGAGACACGCACACACACACTAGCGCATATAATTGTATGTGATACACTGTTAACCCATACGCTCGTCTCGCTCGCACATCAACCACTGCAATGGCGACAATTTAACGGTAAGGCAGCGTTGGCTGCGTCGACGTCGCCGCTGGCGTTGGCGTTGGCGACATTGTGAACGCCTTTTACGCCCGAGCGAGATGGCAACACAGAGTGGAAAAGAGGAACGCAAGTGGATGGCTTTCGGCTTTGGCCCGGTTACGTGTGTGGAAGCCATTCGATGGGAACAGTTTGTTAAGGGAAGAATTTTGCGTAAATTGGTTCTTGGCTTATAAATAATATTTATATAAAAGAGAGCCAGTTTTAGTTAATAGTTTAAATGCAACTTAATTTTAATGTCTATATTCAAGTGAAATTTTATGTTATTTTAAATTTGAGACTATTATTATAGAGAAAAAAAAGAGTTTGAATAATATCGTGTATTTCGGTATCCAAAAAATCAAAACAAATAGTTTTGCCTGTTTCAAAATCATAGTTTCAATTTATCGGCATCGTAATTAACAATTAAATATATTTTTTGTTTTAACTTAGCATCCCAAATTCTATCCTGGCTTCTATGGGATACATGATATCTGAGAAAGGGCTGCCCACGTGATCACCTTTAATACTTGATCGTTACCAGGACAAACCCAGCGATGCACATGCGGGCATAGACCATCCAGTGAATCACCATCTCCATGGCCATTCCGAAGAGTATGAAGTATATCATCAGGCCCAAGACCAAGGGAGTGGAGTCCATGTATTTGGTATTGCTGATCGTAAACATATACATGCCGACATGCTGGGGGAACTTGAAACAGCACATAAGTATCCAGGGGGCCAGGGGCAGGTACTTGAAGAGACGCCACTGGGTAAGGGATCTGGGCAGCTTCATCAACGTTGGCACCATGGCCAAGGCGGTCAGCAGCAGGGCCTTGATCATAGTGGCCTTTAGGTCCGGGAAGCGATAGGAGACGCTCTGGACGGCTTTGTAGTTGAGGCGTAGCTTTATCTCAATGTCGGGAGCAGCGGCAATGGCTGTTAGGAGTAGGACTCCATACATCAGCTCGTTTACCATGTGGATACGCACATGGTCCATTATTCAGTTGCGGTTTGGAGTTTGAATTTGAAGCAGAACAAATTATTAAAATATTTGTTATTCGGTTATGACTTGTTATGTTACCGTCACTGACTGTAATGACTATTTAAATCGATGTTTTTTGGCAGACAGTAGAATGATGGGTTGCTTGATTTGGAATAAAAATAGATTCTCAATGATTAAAGTACAAACAGCCACGAAGTTAACTTCCTTTAGGAAGGTAAATCAGGCTTCAACTGGGCTTGGCTACTGTCTCTATCTATATAGCTTTGGAGTTATTTCAAGGAGCCGCCTCTGCCTCTGTTTTTTTACGCCTTTAAAGGAGTATCCCCACCCATGTCCGAGTTTATATATATATTTATTTGGTGGCCTCTTCCCTTAACGAACTCTTCTTGTCAGCTGGCCCGGGGGACTCGCCTCGCCTTGCCTTGCCTCGCACTGCCTTTGTTGTCCGGCTGCAAGTAAGTGTATTTATATGGTGGAAATGTAAAAAACCGAAATTTATGCAATGACAGTGTCAGATCAGTTCAGATGAGCTCTTCACGGAGGGCAGGAACAGCGACAGGGGACAGGGGACAGGGTGAACTGCATTATTTATCGCCTGGCAACGGCGAGTCATTTAAATATTGTATTTTAAAAAACAATAATAAATTCGGTGTGCTGTAAAAATAACATAAAATCGCATAAATAATTCAACTTAAATCGCAGACTGTGTGTGTGTATATTATGCATATCTGGTGTGTAATATTGTCGGTTTTCGAGTTCCATCTTTTGTTGTGGGGCCATTTTTCAACACAAGTAGCACATTCCAAGCCAAACAAATCCCCAATCGATCGGTGTGTATGTATGGGGGATAATATCTGAATGCAGCCACCGAATTTCCGAGTCTTTTTCTCTCTCTTCTCAAGACACATTTCTTATATTAATTAATCAAATTAGGCTTAACCCATTGTTGGGGTACCGATGGGCTTCCATCAGTGAAGAGCAAACGAAGAGTCGTAGAAACACAGTGGAATTATTATTCAGATTCACAGATTTTAGACTTCAAATGAGAAATATATATATATATATATTTTGTATATATTAAAGCTCTTATTTTGAGAGTCATTTATTTGTTATAATTAAAATCATAAATATAATTATTTTTAGATATTTTTAAGGGCTTTAAAGTCAACTGCTTGGCCTTACCTTATCTGATAGAATATTAAAAATTAAAATTTTTACTTATAAACATGGCCAAGACCTTTTAAAAGACGTATTTGGATTTTTTCTATATAATTTTTATATATTTTTATAATTACTAGAGCCAATATTATGTATTTCGTTAAGGTAAAGCCCTCAGTTATTTAATGAATATCCCAGTTTCACCGTTTTTAGTACAAATATTTCTTAAATTTACATCTAAAAATTGAAATTTAAAAATTTTATTTTAAAGGAACTCAGATTACACAAAATAAAACAGAGCTTAGTGATCATTTAATTTATTTTTATATATTTATCATATAAAGGTTTAAGTTTCTGCAATTTATATAATTAATATTTAAGTAAATATATTAAAACAATACAGAAAAAGTTATTATAACTATAATATAACCCTTTTTCTATGTCATCACTAAAAAATAAAAATTAATTAAATAAAAATCTAAAAAAAAGTCTTATGACTAGTATACAGAGTCACAATACTCTCAGTTTTCTGTAGATTTATTTATTAAAATAATATATGTATATATATTTTATTTAAATATCGTTTCAAATGAAAGCACCTTAGCCTTTTGTTTAGGCCGATTTTAGATGGGAGAGAGACTTTATTCTTTTGAAAAAATTCTGTGTCAAGATTTAAGCATTGTTTTGAAATATATTTAATTTGTTAAAACTTCTAGAAATTCCTTTTTAAAATTCTCACTCGGTTTTGGCCAATTTGTCAGGCTTCGATCAGGCCACGATCCGTTAACATCAAGAACGTTAAAAGAGAACCCATCATTGGACGCATATTAATTAGCAGCTTAATTGTGCTTTTTGTCCATCCATTTTTATATAGTATTGGCGAAATTTTCCATCTCCAGCTTTTTGTTTCCAACTCAATTAATCAGTGTTGTGCCAGTCAGGGACAAGAAGTGCCAAAATGGAAGATTTCCCCTATGACATTTCGACTAATTAGCATAAGTTTCTGCCGCCGATCGGCTGGGCACTTCAAAGAGACGGAAGCCGGGTTCGTGTTCAACCTGCCAAGTAGAGGCAGGACGTTTTTCCAGCAAGGTTTTTCCGGCTCTCCACCCCGGGGGCTTTCACACGGAGACGGGGGAGTCACGGGATAAGAATCAAAATAAACACACACGCCGCACATTATCGGGCAAGTGCAGTTGCGAGGAGTGAAATGGGGTGGCTGCACTGCTAGAAAAAATATGAAAAACATTACAAAAGAGATATATACAAGAAAATATATAATTATATATAGATAAATAAATATATTTATATTTTATTATAAATTTATAGTTGGAAATTCTAGTGCAAAGCCAGCGCTAAATGTTCTTCCAGAAACTGTAAATATATTTTTTTAACCACAAAATATTTCATTTAAAATCGGAGCTTTTTTTAAGTGTGTTTTCTACTTTAAAAAATCTAATAATATAAATTATACTTACAAATAGATTTATAAAATTTATAGGAAATTTTCTAAATTATTGCCACAACTTACTAGGGTCTTTCTCTCACTGCAAGGACAGTGGCTGCTGGTTCTCAGGACCTTAGGCTTCCTCTCTCTCTCTCTCTCCGTTAGTCGAGAAGCCAAGCCAAAAAATTAAGTTGATAAATAAAATGAAATGCCAAAAAGGCAGCCAAGCCACCGCCGCCCAGCGTGAAAGATGAAAACATTGACGGGCGGTTGCTTCGATTGGCATCGGGATCGGTTCTGCCCAGGCTCTTCAACTCTCTCGAGTCTCTCGCCAGTCTCCTGCTTTCAAAGGACTTTGTATGGGATCACGACAGCAGGACAGGTCACGTGTCCTTCAGTGAAATCAACCGCCGACAGGCGGCCAAACATCAACAAAGAGGCTGCGGTTTGGAGGTGGAAATATTTTAGAAAATATCTGCAAATCGTATTTTATATATTTATGATTTAAATATAAATGTTAAAGCATAGTTTTTATAGTAAATAAAGTTAAAAGTAATATACAAAACGCCTACTACCTTTGACTCAAATTCTATATATTTTGAAAAGATTCGAATCTCTTTTTCGACACTTTAAATGATTATAGTTTCTGGTATTACAAATTTTATTTATATTTATTTAAATTACATTTTTAAATGTGTATTAAGACTGTTTTTATTAAAATTATAATAATAATGTCTCACGGTATATATTTCCTCCAATTTGTACAACCATAACATCTCTGCCTTTGTTCTCGCTCTAGATATTATCTGTAGAGCTGCCTTGCCAACTCGTGGCAGTGTCAGATACGCAGATACTTATCTTAAAAATAATTGGAAGTTTTTCGGGGGAGGTATCTAAGTATCTATGTATCTCTGTCTCTATGTAAATCATTATATCAGTATTTTAGTATCTCAATATCTCAGTAGCTCAGTATACCATATATGCATCTCAGTTTGTAAGTATGTATATCAGTATCTCAGTATCTATGTATCTCAGAATGAAAATATCTCACTATCTAAGTATATTTGTATTTCAGTATCTATGTATATCAGAATAAAAAGTATCTCTGTATCTATGTATCTCAAAATAAGAATATCTGAGTATCGTTGTATCTTAAAAGAAATATATCTCAGTATCCATGTATCTCAGAATAAAAATATCTCAGTATCTATGTATCTCAGTATCTATGTATCTCAGAAAATAATATCTCAGTGTCTCGGAATAAAAGTATCTTAGTATCTATGTATCTCAGAATAAAAATATTTCAGTATCTATGTATCTCAAAATGTATCTATGTACATATCTCAATATAAAAATATCTTCGTATTTATGTATCTCAGAATAAAAATATCTCTGTATCTAAGTATATCAGAAAAAAAGTATCTCAGTATCTATGTATCTCAAGATATAAATATCTCAGTATCTCGGAATAAAAGTATCTCAGTATTTATGTATCTTAGAATAAAAATATGTCTGTATCTATGTATCTTAGTTTCTAAAAGTGCAGAAAATAATGAGAAACCCGCGTGCCTTGTGCAAAATTGGGTAAAACTCTCTGACTGGGCTCCCATTTTCATTTTCATTTAATTTCATTCGTTTTCATTTTCCTTTTCATTGGCGCTTTTCAGCTACCATTTTCCCCCCATTTGTATTTTCATTCCATCAGCAGCGTAGATGCTCGGCGTACTTTCCGGGCACTCTTCTTCCCCTGTAGGTTGGGGTTACGCGCCGGTAAAAGGCGCAACGGAAGATTAAAAACAATTTGCCGCCGCCGGGGGTAGTAGCATCTCAATTTGCTGGCTTCTGCCTGCCCCCCCAGGAGTCCACAACCTGCAGAGGCGAAAGCCCAAGCGATTCCTAGACCCGCAAAATGCACTCGACGAAGCCTCATAAATACCGAATTAGTTGGTAATTCTATAAGCAACACGCGCCCATTGATGACGACGACGACGACGACTGCCGATAAAGTTGGATAGCACGGGGTTCTCTCTGGTCCCCGGGTTCTGTGCTGAAAACTGTAAGGGAAATCGTAATGGAAATGGAAATGGAAATGGGTCGCGTGTTTTGTCAGATAACAAGCGAGAGGCAAGCAAAAAAAAAATCGAGCTGGGGCCATTTGAGAAGTTTGGGAATCGATGTATCTGAGAGATAGCTGACTCCCGGATACGAAATCTGATTGAGCCGTAGCACGTGCCGGATGCCGGTTGGCTGGTGCGACAATTAGCCGCAAATGGCAAATGAATTTCCCAGCATTTTCATTAGCATAATTAATAGAAAATAATAAAAGCGGCTGCCGGCAATCAGGAAGAGCTTACAATTGAGTTATTTAGAAGGCAAGGCCACTTAAGGACTTTAAAAATAAATATGGTATTTAGTTGAAAATATTTAAAAATTAATTTGGATACTAATTTTCTATCAAAATGTATAACCAACATTGAGGCATAAGGTCAAGCTGTATTTTTTGCAAATATTTTAGAAAATCAAAGTATTTACTTATTAAAGTGAATGCTTTCCCCTTTCTTTCAATGAAATTGTAAATTTTACTCGTTTTTATAGTTTTATAAAGCTAAAAATGCTATATTTATTCCCCATTTTTATTACAACTAAACTAAAGCACGCCCTAAAATATGTCTGAACTGAGTTTTGCTCCAAGAACCAGAGCCATATCTCTCTCGCGGTAGTCCTGCTCCGGGGCGTGGCAAGTTTTATGAGCTGAATTAATGGTTTATGATGATGATGGCTGCCTCGCCCTGCTCCGGAATAGAAACTGAAATGGGAATGGGAATGGCAAGAGCTTTTTGGAGTGCCTTTCTGCCCCTCGACCATTGTTATCGAGGCGCTGACGGGGCCCAGAGCAGGGCTCCTCTCCCTCTTGGGATCACAGCAAGTTTCCTCAGAAGCCGCTGGAAAAAAAAACGAAGAAAATAATAATAATAAGAAGAAGATAAAAAAACCATCCACTGCCTGAAATCCAGAAGGCAAAAAAGGCGGACGCGTGCTCCACGGATGCCAATGAATGCGCAAACAAACACCGGAACGACGACGCACAGCGAAAATCCGAAATCGGAGAGCGATTATAGGCCGCCACAGGAATGTTCTGGTAGCCGTCGACCCACCGAAAGACCAACTTCTCGTTTTGTTTGCCAATCCGAAATTCCACAAAAAAAAAAAAAAAGGAGAAATCCAGGGAGTTATTCATCCTTTGCAGGTCAGGTGTGCAGGCCAGGTGAGAGAAGTGAGGAAATAAAAAATATTACAAGTTTTGGTTTTACTCGGAATTCAGCCAAAGTGTTTGATTTTGAAGCGAGAATTTTTATATGAAATAAATAAATAATAATCTAGAGAAACAGTTTAGGCTTTTAAATCTACAGGGAGTTTTATTTTGTATAAACAACTTTTAAAAATATTTATAAAATTTAAAAAATTAAACAAATGCTTAAAAATTAAAAAATACAATTTTGAAATTTGTGTTTGATGGTTTTTGATTTAAATTTTAAAATTCTATCATGAAGCACATTAGTTTTCATAAGGCAAATAAATTTGCTTACTGAATTTGATATCTTTTAAAATAATAAAATTTTTTTTTTTTGAAAATTTTTAAGGTTTTATTCCATTCTAATTTCTCTTTTTTTTTTTTTTGCTAATTCTGTATCAATTTAACCCCCTATAAAATTTTGCAAAAATTACAAAAATTGTTTTTTTTGTAGGGCATGTCTAGAACAACTCGCCTGTTGATGCTGATCAAGAATAAACATGCATTGCAAGCTTCAGACTTAAATTTGAATATCCTGTAAGGTTATAAAACTAAATTTTCCTTTTTGTAAAACAATAAAAAACCTCCAGAACCCAACATTTCCCTGCAAAATCTAGAATAGCAAAACAACCTTGTTTTTTTTTTTTTTTGTTTTTTATATATATTATTCATCTGATCATATTTTTGTGAACTTTTTACAATTATTTTAGTTTTTCTTTCGGTTTTATAATTAAAAAAAAAAAAAGAATTAACCAGTTTGCTTAAACGTTAGCATATAATTATATATAATATATATATATATATGTATATATATATAGGGAGCATACATACGCATATATAGTCATATATGCTGCATGTGTGTGTGTATGAACGAGTACATGTCTCTATACACTATATAGATCCGATTCTTAAATATTAATAACTAATTTTGTTTATCGCCTCCCATATTTATGCACCCTTCCTTATGCCGTCATTCATCGCGTTCTTCTTTGTTTCCATTCTCTTTCGCTTAATATTTAACCCGCGGAAAAAAAATGTTCTTAATTTTAGTGAATTAAATGCTAAATATTCTTAAATTCCTCCTTACATGCGTGTGAGAGTGTGTCGTTGAGTGTGTTGTCATGTGTTTTTTAAACAAATTGTTAAGCTTAAATTACAATTAAATTGAAATTAAAACTAAACAAAAAATGCCAGAAGAACTCGCGCCATTGAACTAACTTTCTGTTTTGTCTGTTTTTTCATTCATTTTGTGTTTTAAATATTACAAAAGTTTGTTATTTATATATATATTTTTTTTTAGCATACTTTTTATGAAAGACATTTACACTCACACATATGGGATATATGTTGTATGTATATATATATATATATATATGTATATATTTACCAAGAATTTTCCATGTGTGTTTTTTTTCGCTTTTTGTACATTTTTTAAAAATTACTTTTAAACTATTATATATATATATAAATATGAATTTGCTGTATTTTGTTTCGCTTTTGGATTGTGGCTTGTGTGGTTTTATTTGTAATAAAATTTCCTATATATATATATATATATATATATATATATATAGCATTGATCAAGTGTGAAGTTTATAATTTCGAGTTTTTCGCTTAAATGCTAAATCCTTTGACTTTCCCTTTTCGCTTTTCCTCTCTTTCATTATATGCTTTTAAAGTCTGAAATGTTAATTCGTTTTTAGCTGATTTGGGTTCGTTTTCTTTCTCTATATATATATATTCCCTTTTGTTATGTATAAATATTCTTGTTTTTGTTTTTTTAAGACGACAAAATGATGATTTGAACTTGAAACTTCTTTTTTTTTTTCTTGATTTTTCCTTTGCTTTTCATTAATTGTAATGTTATGTTTTTTTTTTTAGTTTAAAGAACTTGGAAATTTGAATTAAGTTTTAGCTTTTATGATATGCTGAGAGCTGGCCCCAAACCCCCTGGCTTTGGTGCAGCTCTGTTTTAACCTTCTTGTGATTTCTTGTGGGAATAAACCTCTATATATACCCCCCTGTACCATGGCATGGTCTACATATTGCATTTAAAAATTTCTCCCTCTCCCCAAACCTCCTTTTTCTTACTTAATTTAACGCCATTTATGCATTTAATTCTCCCTCTTTCTGTTGTTTTTTTTTTACAAAACAAAACAAACTTGTATTTTTTTGTTTTGTTTTTAGTTTTTTTTTATCATTTTATCACTCATTTACTTCGTTGATCCTGGCGGCTTAAGCTAGATCTCTATAATACCTATGTTATCGATTTACGTTATCGATTAACTTGATTTTTAGTTCGATTTTTGCTCCTTTTTTTATACATGCTTTACTAAGTTTATTTTGTATATATATATATATATATATATAATTATGTGTATGAAAAAAAAAGATATTCTTGTTAACTACACAATAAAAAAAATAAAAAAAAAAAGAATATAAAACTAGCAGCCCTGGTTCTTTCTGGGAATCCCATTTCGGTGGCTTACCTTCCAAGTTTTTTATATATATTTTTTACACAATTAAATGTCTTTTTGATTCTCTTTTTTGTATATTTTTATAGGAAAAGGAAGAGAAAATATAGAAAAACTAAGAAAAAAATTATATATGCTTATAGAAGGAGACCTTGTCAACAGAGAAACCCAGGGCTGTGTATATATCTTGATCTGGTTTCGGGGGTAGTCCTGGCTGGGATCTGGATATGTATTTGCAGAAGCATCTAAGCTCAACCATCTCTAACCAAAGGTATGATCCAGCTGCTGATGATGGTCCTCTTGTAGCTGCAGATGATGATGTTGCTGCTGAGGCAAATGCTGATGCTGCTGCTGGTGATGCTGCGGCTGTTGCTGCTGCTGTTGCTGCTGCTGCTGATTATGATGTTGCTGCTCCAGCAGCGGCGAGCTATCGCCTCCGCTGCCCCCCGAATTGGTATTGGTATTGGTGGTGCTGCCGCCGCAGTACTGCAGGAGTAGATTCTACACCATGTTCGCGTACTTATCCTGCGGCGACATGTAGTCCAGGCTGTTTTGGGAGAAGGCCTGCGCGGATACGGTCCCAGTAAATGACGGCGACGGCGACAGGCCAAAGTTGGAGGCCGTATAGCCCGAATGGCCCATATTGTAGTTGACCTGATTCTGGTTGCTAAAGTACTCCATCTGGGAGTAGTAGCTGGGCGCCTGGGCATAGTTGTTCGGATACTGCTGGTACTGGTTGTGCCAGAAGTTGTACGAATCGTGATTGGACATATAGGCCGCCGAATGGGCTGCCGAATGGTGGGCGGACTGGGCCGACTGGGCGGCATGCGCCGCTGCGGCCGCCGATTGTGGCGACATGGGGGTAATCGGTGGCGATGGTGTTGTAATGCTGCTGCTGCTATCCATGGGCGTTATGTTGCCACCGGGCTGGAGCAGCCGGGGATTGCTGCCGCCCGCCGCTGAGCCGTAGATGCTGTGATGATGATGCACTCCACCAGCTCCAATATCGCCGCCGGCATCCTTTAGCTGATCGTATGGGGAACGCAGCAGATCCTGTGACACACCCACACCGCCCACACCGACGCCAACACCAACGCCGCCCAAATTGAGGCCACCAACGCCAACGCCCGAGGAGCCGGAGCTGCCGCCGACACCTGAGCCGCCGCCATAGCCGCCGGAGAGATGCTCCTTCTTGCAGACAATGCTTACCGGACTCACTGACGTGGCCGGCGTGGGCAGCAGTGGCGAGGAGTTCTGGTGTGCCGCCGTTACATTCAAAGCCGCCGCCGCTGCTGCTGCTGACAGGTGACTTCCTGCTCCTCCTCCGCCACCGCCGCCGCTGCTGCTGCTGCTGCTGTTGGGCGTGGATCCACCATTGCCGCCCCCACCTCCTCCACCTCCGCCTCCGCCATTCCCGCTGCTGTTGGCCGCCGCCGCTGCTGCGGCGCTCAGGAAAGAGTTGTGATGCGATTTGAGCGATTGGGTTGCTGCCGCTGCCGCTGCATTAGCCGCCGCTGCCGCCGCCGCCGAGTTGCTGCTGCCGCTGGAAGAACCGCCTGCTCCTACGCCACCGCTGCCGCTCTGGCCCTGGCTGGACTGTGACTGGGCGTGGCTCTGCTTCTGGCCCGACTTGCTGTTGCCGGAACCGCTCTGGGAGCCATTGTTGTTGCTGCGGCTGTTGGATGAACTACTGCAGCTGCCGCCGTTGTTGCCGCTGGAGCCGCTGGAGTTCTTCGAGCTGCTCAGGCTGTTGGACTGCTGCTGCTGCTGGAGCTGCTGTCGGCACTTGGCGCGCCGGTTCTTGAACCATACCTGCAACGGGAAGAAGCGGAAGAAGTCAGTGGGAGGTCCTAATTCAAATAGGGCTTAAACTCAGCTTAAACTGTAAGTTTTTAAGCTCTTCCAACCCCAAAAAATGTATTTAGTATGTAAAAAACCAGCTGGTAGACCTACTTTTAGCCCCCAAAACACATAAATGAAATCAATCAGAACCCCGTCGTCTTCCTTGCCACAAATTGTGTGGCTATTCAAGCAGATCATGTCTCTTACAACATTCTAAAGCTGCCGCCGTGGCAATCGAAATATAAGGTAAGTAAAATCGCAGACGGTAACAAATAAAAAACGGAACAATTTGAAATGCTTTGAAGTTTTCCCCCCCACATCCCACACCCCACAAGAACACCCCAGCGTTTCCTTTGAAGTTCATTAGAGGCACACGAAATCTAGTCGCTTGTCTAAATTTCTGCTAAAATTTGCAAAAAAATATATACAAATATTACAACGTTATCAGTATTATTATGCAATTTGCGAGCTCAGTTCATTAAACGGAATCAAAGTAAAGCAAATCAGGGCAGGGGCGGCGACAGCGGGGGCCCAAAGTCAAATCACAAAAGGAGATTTACGAATGCAAAATTGAATTGAAAATTGAAATTGAATTTTCAAAAGGGGCGCGCTACGGTGGTTGCTTGTGCTGACAAATAATGAAATTTGATACGCCTTGTTTAATGCTCTTTTTTTTTCTTTTCGAGGGGTATGCTCGCCCCCGCCCCCGCCCCCCAGAAAAAAACATTTTCGAAAAGGTTTTCTCCCAGTCACAGAAAACGGCAATGAAATGCTCGAGTGGCCGCAGCCACAGCCGCGTGGCAAGTGTTAACTTCGAAAAGGGGCACAAGCCTTGGGGCAGAGTGGGTGGTTGGTAATAAATTCAGCTGTTTACCAAAGCACAAGCCATTAGCAAGCAACACCAACAGCAACCCCAAAAGCAACAAATCACTGAAATAACATTTGCCATGCAATTCGGTTTGAGTTTGGGTTCGGTTTTTGATTCGGTTTCAGGTTCGGGTTCGGGCGAGCACTGCTTTGATTTGGTTTTTGGCCAGCGTTGCCAGAACGTAAAAGTATTGAGTTGGTAACACTTGAAATACTGGGTTTGGTGTGAACAAAATTGAAATGGAAAATGGAAATTTAGATTTTCGAACACAATGTGATACTTTTTCTAAACAAAACCTTACGAAAGAATGATTTTTGGAAAATTTTATGGAATTTTTTAAAATATTTTATTTAAAAGGGAAACTTCATTTTTATATACTAAAAACGTCAAAGATATTTGTTTATATATAAAAACCTATTCCAAAAACCTATAAGCTTTCTATTAACCTTGACCAGAGTTGCCAGAGTGTAAAAGTATTGAAATAAAAGCTTTAGAAACGCTTACTTTTTTATAAATAAAAGGTAAAATCCAAGATTTTACAAATATATATATCTTTAAAAAAATATTAAGATACTGCTACTTTTTATTATTTATTATTCAATTATTCCCTCTAAAATTCCCCCAAAAGAAATTAATAAAAATTATTAAATATACCCAAACTTAATGCTAAAATTCTATATCATTTCCTATTGAAACATCCACCTTATAAAATGAAGCCAAGGCGACTGAACTGGCACTTAGCGGATTGTTTGCAGCCCCTTAAGCATAACAAACAAGGCTAAGTGAATTCCTTGCGCTCGAGTGTGCCGCTTTATGGGCTGTTTATTGTTGTCTTCTCGTCTTCGATTCGGAAGGGATGCGTTTTCCAAAAAAAAAAAAAAAAAAAAAAAAAAAAACGAACAGGACGAGTGGGTGGTTTGGGGGCGTGATTCTGTGTGACAATATAATCGAGTCAATTTTTCTGGCCGCCGCCGGCTGTTGATGTAACTTTTCCTCTCTCGCCCTCCACAGGCGCGTGACTTTTTGCACTTGTCGTCGTCGTCGTCGTATATCCTGCGTATATCCTGTACATACCAACCCTCTAGCCTTGCTCCCCGCATAATTTATTCATTGCTCGGCCCGGCAAACTAATTGATGTGGGAAAATTGCAGCCGCCGGCCATCGGCACACGCCCACTTTCACGCCCACACCTCCATGGAGGAAAATAAACAAACAGGAGGACCACGACGAGGAGGAGGACGAGCAGGAAAAGCATTAAGTAAGTGAGAGCGATAGACACTTGACTAGAGAGCAAACACACTTGAGGGAAATTGCCCAGGCAATTTTAGGTAGGATATCCAAAGCTTTTCCAAAGATTTCCCACACTTTTATCGGCCTTAAATTTTAAAATCAAAAAGTAGGAGTTAGCTAAGTTAAATTGAAGATTAGAGAAAACATAATTTTTAAATATTTTTAAAGGACATAAAAACAAATTTAATAAGCCCAGAAAAATTGGACAATATTTTTAAATATTTTTCTTAAATTAAATTATTATTTCTACATTTAAAAATGTAAAAAAAAAATACTTTATTTGAATTTCTTTAAATTTCTGGTTAATTTCCTTTACTGTTTTCTATGTTGCTTTTAAATATTATTAAATTTATTAATGAGTAAAATATGTTTTAAAATAAGTTACATATTCCTTAAATATTTTTAAATATTTTAAAATATTTTTATATGTGTATATTGTTTATGTTTATATACGGTTTCTGAGTGTTTTGCTTTATCTTAGCCTTTTTTGCAATGTAAAAAATATTTCATAAGTATTTATTTGCTTTAAAAATTAAAATTAATAAATATTTACTGTCAAAAATTAAAAAAATATTTCTTTTCGCTCAAAAATAAACCAAAATTTGTATTAACTTCAGCCTTTTCTTTCATAAAACAAGTGACTGAGTGACTTTTAACTCCTTGCCTAAGAATATAAGCCCATATATACATGGATATATATCACTCTTAACTGCTGCATCAGCGGTTGCATTAACAAATTGAATATTATGCATAAATCCTGCACATTGCTCCATCTCTGTCTAAGCCTATACACATCCATATAAATATATATATACTATATATTATGCGTCACGGGGGGAAAGAGAGGGAAGAAACGAAAGAAAGGTGGCCTGGAAAAGAGTGGAAATTGTTAATCCGCAATGGGAAAATTAATTTTATAAAACAGCTGTGCGTGAGCAAAGTTTTCCCTTCTGCGTACCCATATTTCTCACTCTCCCTTTCGCCTCCTTTCTTCTCTTCTGTGTGTGTGTTTTTTTTTTTTCTTTTTTTTTTCTGCTGCAGACAAATCCTTTTGCAACAAAAAAGGAATTTTCAGAGAGGGGGGAAAATGGAAAACGTATAGAAAAAGAGTTGGCTAAGTTTAGGTGCCCTCTCACTCCCTCTTTGTCTGGCCTGTCTCTCTCTGTCTCTCTTTCTCTGCCTGGACCCCGTGCAACCCCCGACGAAGAACAGCTGAAAGAGAGGCGAAAATATCCTGAATCCTGTCCTGAATCCACAAGGTGACAATGGGAGGGAAGGCGAACTGGTAGGGTTAAGGGGAAAATGGGTGGAAAGCCAGCTACATCATAAAAAATGTATATATACAAGATCCTATGATGGATTCTATGATATCTGATAAATTATATAGTAACAGGTAAGCTTAGAAAAAATTAAAATATATTGTTTTTTAGTTTGATAACAAACTAAAATAAGTAAAATATATTTTTAAAAATATTAGATGTGCTCCTTAAATTTCCTGCAGTGCATTTGGTTTTAGCTATTAGTTATTAAGGATGCCAAGACTCGGAAGGGATGCTGCTTCCAATGGTTCTACTGGATTCTATACCGCCTCTACTGGTTTCCCCCCTCAGTGATTTATGACTGTGCCAAGCGATGGCAGCCGTCGTCCCTGGTGCAACCCTCCTGGCTCTGGCCACGAATTCGGATTTGGACGTCGAATGAAAACATTTGGGCGTAAATGTTTGCTCTGTTCTGGTGCAGATAAGCTGCGTAAAATTATTACGTTATTTGTATTGGTTGCAATCAACGCCCTCTCACTTAGCTGTGAATACGGCAGGGAGTTGGGGGAAGGAGGCCAAGGAGGCCAAGGAGAGCCACCCCGGGATCTGATCTCGACTGCTACTGGGCCATAAAGATGCCTATCATTCAATTAATATTTACCAGGCCAAAAGCCCCGGGACACGGGCTGAACTGATTATGACTCCGATTTCGTAGCGGGGATTCTGATTCAGCTTCTGATTTCCTCACACTCCTCTCCCTTTTTGGAATTTAATCATTATTTATGTGGTGACCTTTCAATGGGGATCCTGCTGCGAGGAGAGGCAGCTGGGCAAGATCCTTCGGAGGTGGTCTATGCCTGTCTTAATATATTTAGCATTTACAAAAGGTTTTTACAACAAACTTTTACTTAATATATTTATAATATATATTTATAGTTTTTCCCAACTTTATAACCACGTCACAGGTCTAGTTTTTCCTCTTTTCTCTGGCTAATTGAGTTGCTTGGCTTCTTTTGCAATCCCAAAACACGGAACGTAACACGGAACACGGTATATCCCCCGATCTGCGAGACGAAAGCCAAAACGAAAACCAAAAGCCAGACGCCTTTGGTAGCATGCAAACGATTCGTGTTTTTCCCTCGTTTTCTTCTCTTTTTTTTTGTCGTATTTTTTGCTTGGGGTCTTGTACGGTTTTCCTGCTAGTTTTCATTGCTGTGTAATCTGATGCGTTGTGGGTGTGTAGGTTTTTAATAGGAGGTGTAGCCAGTGTGTGCATTGACATGTTGCGTCACTCGGAAAGACAGGCAGCACAGGCACAGTGGGTCAAATAGGCGGAGTCTGTGACTTTAATTTGGTTAAGATTAAAATTAAATGTAATTAAGGTTTACGAATATTATTAAGTGTTTGCTTAATTTCTCTTAAAAAGTTTTTATAAGTTATCTTTTTTAATAACACTGCTAACCACTGTACATGTTCACCTTGTCTAGGGCCCTAAAAAACACATTTCAAATAGAGACATTTCAGCTCTTGGTAGGGACAACAGAGAATATACAAAGAGAAAGAGAGAATTGAGACATGTGGAAAATCTATACAAATGTGAATTCCCTGTCCTGTCCTGTCTCGTCCACTAACCATCCTGTTCCTCTTGGTGTGCATTACTCGAATCGATTGTGTTAAGAACGTAACTTTTGAATAGGGAAACCATCTCGGGGCGGGGTGGGGGTAGAAAGAAGTCAATTCATGGGACATGTGCAAGATGTCCTTGCTGCAGCACTCTGCTGCTTCTGCTTCTGCTTTTCTTCGTTTCTGCTTTTGCTTCCCAAACCCAAACGTGTCGTTTTTCACCGACCACTGCAGGGGCTTCCTTGGTCGCTTTTCCTCAGCTTTCCTGTTCTTTAATGTTCGTAACTCGTAACTGCAGTTGGTTTCTCGGTTCACAGCCTGGCCTGGCCTGTTTTCTTTAAAGGTTTTCCCTCATTGCTGCTTTTTTTAGGCTGAATTCCCTACAAGCTTGTTACTGCATTTTTTACGCCATTTAAAGCAAGTTTCTTGCCAACGACTTGTTTGGTTTTTACTGTTTCTGTAAAAAAAAACCCAGATATTTTTGGTGATACATATATATTTTGTTGAAAAGTATGCCTAGTTTTTAGGGTTTCGTTAAAGCAAGTTTCTTCTTACGATCCTTAAATGCTTCTTCGCTTTTTACTGTCCACAACTAATCACCTATTTTCTTCTAAAAGTTATTTTTAGTGTCTCCTAATCACATTTACAGATATCCTGTTAAATATTTACAATTCCCTGATTAAGACCTTAAATTGTTGTCAGTTTTTGGTGCTTCTTTGGCCTTTTGGCTACACAAGCAACTGCTTTTGGCCCTGCAATGTCACGTCCTTAAATTACATGGTCAAAAGGGGCCCGAAAGCAAGGGCAAAAGCAAAGCTAACAAATCGATAGATCAATGACAAATGCAGTTGCCAATATTGTTTGTTTTTCTTTCTGTGCGTTTGTGTTTACATTGCAGTTCCCGGGCTCAAACGATCGATTGTTGCTGCGGCTGTGTTTTCCCAAGAAATTACCAAAGAGATGACAGTTTTTCCAGCATTATCATCATCAAACCGGAAGCAACCTCGATCGTTTTTGGGCCATTTGGCAGTTTTTCAGGCCCTAGCGGCGCTAAGCAAACTTGTTTGTTTAGGCCCAAAGAGCGAGAGGGACACCTAAATAAACACACATACAGCAAAGGTAAGGTACGATCCCGATCGGAATCTGTGTATATCCCTCTTGATTGAGTTGCACAATTTGCTGTCATCGTGAGCTCATCTGGTGGACGCTAAAAATTAGCGCAAATTATGCTCGACTAATGCCTTGAGCAAACTCCAGTTACGCTTCCATTTCCTAGCTCGTCCTTCGTTCTTCGTCCTTGTCCCGGAGGGGTGACTTGTCATACCCCGCAAATACTTTGAGCAAATACAAGGGATTTGGGAACGAGAAAATGGGAAATGGGAGCAGGGGCGTCTATTTGCATTAGAAGTCATCAAATCTGTTCGCTCCATATGTGCCATGGAGTACTACTATATCATCATCATCACCAGTATCCACCCGGCACAATCTGTTCCTTGTAATTTGTTTGTTTTATGGATTTTGATATCAAGCATTTCGTCTAATTAAACCAAGTGGGTCTTTGAATTAACAAAAAAAGCTCACATGTGCGGAAATGAGACTTTCAGAGTCAAAAAATCAAAGGTACATAAGTCTTTGAAAGGGTTAACGAAAGAACGATAATTGAGAGTTCTTTAGCTTAATTTATTCTTATAAAACGATATATATTATTTATTTAGCTTACCTGTACTCTGGATTCGGGCAGATTGATCTTGAGGGCCACTTCTTCGCGCATAAAGATGTCCGGGTAACGTGTCTTGCCAAATAGTGCCTCCAAAACGTCCAGTTGGGCGCGTGTGAATGTGGTGCGTTCGCGACGCTGTTTTCTTGTGTTTACACCTAAATATTTGATAATATTTTAAAGAAATAATAAAAAAAAAGAAATAAAAGAAAAGAAATATATTAGTTTAAGGTTGCCTAGAGAGAGGCAAGTGCCTGACCGAATGTGCTGAAGGTTACAAGAGATTCCAAATTAAGTATACGCCGTGTGTGCGCGAGATCTGACTTTTCCCAGTAATATTTCTTTGCCCGCATAACCGTTATTTGTGTGCGAGTGTGTGTGTGTGAGTGTCCTTTGTGTATATGTGTGTGTGGTGGTAGCAACCCCCGAAAAATGCGACAGGCCAACCCCTAAGAGAAAAAAGGAAAACGGCAACCAACCCCCGTGCAGCAGCAGCAGCAGTAGCATCAGCAGCCGCCCCAAAAACTCGACTCCCTTTTCTGTCCAGTACATAAGCCGTGTGCTATATATACACACACACACATATATATATATATATATATATATATATCCATGTATATATATCTTTTGTTACTCTGTGAGTGTGTGTGTGCTGCGTACTAAGCCGCCGCATTGTTTGCTTTGCCATCATCCCTCTCAGGGAAAAAAATACGAATACGTCCCACTCCGCGTCGTGGCCTGTCCCAAATACTCGTACGTGTACTCGCCCTCCCTCCCCTTTCTGTGCCTGGCCCTATCAAAAATTAATGAGTTAGTCATTTTGGTCATGAATTTATAAATTGAATAAAAAACTTCACTTCAGTTCAGTTCACTTCGCTTGGGCAAGTTGCAGCTGCCGCTTTTGGGTTTCGGTTTCGTTTTCGCTTTCAAAATGGTTGCCAACTCTTGGCTGATTTCTATATAAATCTATAGATTATATAGCCAAAATCAATTAATTGCCATTTGTTGTCTCTGCGAGCGTGGAGTTTAATTAACAAACTGAAAAAAAGGTGTCTCTGGCCTGGCCTTTTTCTTCTTTTTATATTTTTTTATGGCTTTAGGCAATTTGTTTTTATTTTTTATGGCTTATTTATAAGGTTTCCAGGAAGGTTTTTGTTGTTTTTTTTTTCAAGGATAATTTTAAATTAGTCAAATTTAATAAAATATATTTTTTCAAATAAATATTTGTGTTTCATAACTTAATAAAATGAAATAAGTTTAAATTTTAGTTCAAATGGTAAAGAAAAAATATCTAAAAAATTGATTAAAATTGATTACCTTTAATTAAATATAATTGTAACTGAGTTAAAAAAAAATATTTATGTTTTATAACTTACTAACAATAATTAATTAGTTCGAATTTTAGTTTAAAACTTTTAGAAATAATAATTAAAAAATAGATTACGAGTCTGAAGTTGTTTTTCTTTTTTTAATTTAATTAAATATAATTTTTACTGACTTTAAATAAATATTTATGTGTTATAACTTATTAAAATTAAATAAGTATAAATTTTATTTAAAATGGTAAAGAAAAAATATTTAAAAAATTGATTACGACGAGTCTGAAGTTGTTTTCCTTTTACCTTAGTTTTATGCTTTTTTTGGGCTGCTTTGGGCCCAAGTCTTTTGTTGGCATTTTGTAGCCAATATATATACATATATATATTTTGTTGTTGTGATTTTGTAGTTGGTTTTTTGTTGCTCTTTTTTAGTGATATTTTTTTTTTTGTGAGGTTTTGTTTGTCATTTGCAGCGTCACCGAGCGAAGCGCAAAACTGGAACCGAAGCCAAGCAAAGCTCAAAAATAAAGAAAACAAAACTGAAAGATAAAGTCGGACCGAAGCTCATTATTCATTTTGACAATTTAACTGATAATGATGCAATATCGATGCGAACTGACATTGAAAGGCAGCAAAACGAAGAGGAAGCCACTGGGTGTACAGTGGAAACTAACATACAGTCAAAACTTGATCACTTAATTAAGCCAAAACGGTCTTAAGTTGGGATCTAAGGGAAAAACTATACTAAACATTGCCTGAAACGTACTTTCTTTGAATTTATATCCTATTAAATTTAAATTACAAAGTGTAAATGTTGAATAACCTTCAGCACATTTGATCTAGATCTATTTTGCTTACGTATTTCTTGTTATTTTTTCGATATACCAAAATTGTCGATGCGATATTTACCCCACATACCTTGGGAGAACCCAACGGCCTCCAGTCCATGGGGGAGGCCGAAGGGACCCAGCGAGGGCATCGGCATGCCGGGCGGGAGAGGTCCATGGGGCACCGAATGGTGCGGATGTGGACCGCCGTAGCTGTGCGGATGGGGGCCCAGATCCCCCGACTTGAGGAAGCCCGCCGCCATCAGGGCCTCGGTGGAATGCAGCGCCACGGTGAAGCTGTGTCTTAGCGCCGCCGGTATTCCGAATAAATCTGTATTATCCCCAAGGATGATTGCTAGTGCCTAGCTCTAGCTCAAGGATATGCTATGAGATCCTTGCTGGTATTCGCTGTTGTTGATGATTGTATCTGTGAAAAGGAGGTTTAGGAGAGGTTAATTTGTATATAAAATGAAAGTATCTACAAGAATCTTAACTAAAGTGGCAGGTATAAGGAGATTTTTAAGGAGAACTGACTTGAGAATAGAATTTTCCAAGATTTTAAATACTTTAATAGAAATTATTAGGGTTTATCACAAGATTTATATAGAATTATAATATCTTTAAGGTTTATTATTGTTCTCTACATTTAATAATTATATAAATCCACAAATTCGTCGCTTTTGATCCTTTGAAAAATCCCATTTAAAGTCAAAATGCTAATAAAGATTTATCGCCTTAAAAACTACTGATATTCGGTTGATAATTACAGTTACAAACTCGTCAATTATCTGTGAAATTCACGCTCTAAACCCAGATAACTGGCTGTTTGTTGTGTGGGCTAAGCTCTTGCCACGAGTTCCAATTACACTCTAAGACCGGGACTGACAGGAACCTGGACTTATAAGGCCCATGGACTTGTATATCGCCCACACAGACACTCTCTACTCTCTCTCTCTCTCCTGCGGCTTAATCCCAAGGCTGGTGGTGATGTAAAAACTTCTAATCTGGGCCGACGCTCGGGAAGATTACCCAACCGCCCAAAAATAACCTCCAAGATGCGACCCGAGGACAACCCGAGGCGATCCCCGAACCGAAGACCGAAGACCAAAGAGACTCGGCTCGGGCTTATCTTGCGGTTTAAAGATCTTTGATCTGCGCTTAGCCGCAGGATTATTTCAGACACTTACTAAAAACGGGCACACACATACACACCGATAGGGACCTGATCCAGGACAATGGGAATTAAGATTAAGCCCAGACAGAGACGGAGACAGAGGCCATAGGCTACAGGCTGGATTAAATTTTCTTTTGGGACATAACTCAGTTTTTATGCCGTTTCGTGCGAAAAATAAATTAGCCAAAATATCGCCAGAGAAGAGACAGAGACAGGAGAGAGACAGATGAGAGAGGGAGAGAATCGGAGAAAGGAGAAATTTGTTGGGAGGTTAAGAGGCCAATGGCAATTGCGGTATTAGCACGAACACCGACACCTCGCATTGTTTTGAAATTGAACACGGAAACCTGGAAAGACCCGAACTACTTATTTGTCATCATCATCATCAGGGACCCTCTATCGAGGTCCTCTCGGGGTCCTCTCGGGGTATGTAAAATTTGTTTTGTTTTGTCATGTCGTTTTCATGGCTCAATGCACTCCCAAAAGAGAGAGAGAGAGAGAGAGAGAGGTGAGTGAGGTGACCGTAACCGTAACCGTAACCGAGACCCAGCATCGGGAACCCAATCCGAGTCTCTTGCCATCCCAAATTACATGCTCACGCGCACACGCAAATTAATAACACATCTGGCTTCAATTCCGAGGGATAAAGCAAGGACTCTGGATTCTGATTCCGATTCCGATTTTCAGGGAGGGTTCGGTTGCTCCTTGGTCTCTCTTCTTCCAACTAAACAGAAGCTGATCAGAACTAAAGCTGTAATTGATAGTTGGCCTTGAGAGTTAAGCTTAAAAGTTGATTAATTACAATCAAAGGGGTTAGAGTATTTGATTGTTTAAGAGATATAAAAGGTAAGACGAGATTTGGTTATCTATGGAAGATCTTAAAGTAGGAAAAAGCAAGATAATTAAGGCTAGATCATTTTTAAAAGAATTAACTATTTAAGTTAAGTTTAATTAAAAGAAAAGAGAGCACAAAAATATATAAAAACATATTTTAAAAGAAATTTTCAAACTAAGCCTTAAAAAAAAAAACAACATCTAAAAACTACTATAATTCCCAACCCTTTTTTCAGTTCCACAAAAACTCTGGAATTTAATATTATAAAAATTGTAGAAAATACCTTAGCAAAGTAGTTTCATTTATTATTTATATTAACTAATTTAAAATATTTATTATACCTACTAATTATACTGCTAACCTTCCCCTTTAACCCATAAAAAATATGACAATACTACTATAATTCCCAACTCTTTTTTCAGTTCCACTAAAACTCTGGAACTTAATAAATTAACAATTTTAGAAAATAACTTAGCAAAGAAGTTTCATTTATTATTTATATTAAATAATTTTATGTATTTATTATACCTACTAATTATACTTTTTATACTTTTATCCTTCCCCTTTAACCCATAAAAAGAATTGACAATAACCCCTAGAAACTCTCAACATCTGTCAAAAACCAAGGAGTGTGTGACACATTTTCGAAGTGAAGAAGAGAGCTCTACGTGATTTTCTAGACATTTGTCCCTCCTCCCTCGCTGATTATGAAAAATCATGGTAAATGGCAAAAAAGGCAACATAAAAAATAACAACAAAATATAAAGTGAACCCCGCTGGTTTTTTTTTTCCTTTTTTTTTTGATTTTCAAAAAGAGTTCCGAAAGCCGAAACGAGGCGAAACAAAATCATTTACGCTGGCCACATATCACGTACGATTTTTGGAGTAGATCTCTCAGATATATATATATATATACATATATATATATTTCTTCTGATTTGACCAATTCTGGTTTGATTTTCACTCTCGGTTTCGATACCAATTTCCGCCTTACTTCAAACAACACACATATCAATTCGTTTGCACTCGCGTAATTACGGTCAAAATAATATTTGTTGGGTAAACAGCCGGAGGAAAACAAAATAAAGGCCACAAAACAGAGATATCCCAGCCACGAATTGAAGAAGCTACCACAAGAAGAGCAGCTACAGCTACCGTCGAACCCGCACATGTGTGTATACTATATCCAAGTGTTTTGGTTCGCTGATGATGTCGATGTCGATGGCAAGCAAAGTCCCTGGGAAAGTCGAGAAAAGAAATCGAACCGAACTGCCACTTGGCTACTGTTCATTTGGGCCATGGGAAGCTATTCCCCAAACCAACGAACCTCACCGTCTTTATTTCCCATGATTAATGGTCCAACTTTGCATAATATTTTTCTGGCTTTTGGCTCTGACTAATAATCGTATCTATATTTAAGTTAGTCAGTCAGTCAGCCGATGTGCCGTGTGCAGCTGTCAGGAGCGCTGGCTAGCCCGTCAGTCTATCTCCCTTCTGGTGCTGCTACTAGTGGCTAGTCAGAGCTATTAAATGCCTTGGCCAGCTCGCCATAACAACCTAATTTGGCCGGGCACATTGCACATTTTCCACACTGTTCAGCAAGGGTATACTACAAGCTAAGGAGGTGAGTTTTATCACCCAAGTTTCGGGTAGCAAAAACTAAAGAATTTAATTGCTCCTCAATAAACACACTTAAAAATCTAACTAGAAATGTCACAGATGTATTTTGGATTTAACCCAAATAAATATAAAATATCGTATCATTTTTTTGGCTAAGATACATCTTATCTATAAGAAATTGTATCTTTTTTTACCTAGTATTTGGATATATCTTAGAAGTTGGGTTTTGTGGGGATTATTACCCAAGTTTTGGGTAAAAATTATATATTTTATTATTTATTTTATTATTTACTTTAATTCCTATTGCTTTTTTCCCACTCTAAACACCTTCTAAAAATATTTAAAATGTTAAAGCTTGTAACTAGATTAAATTTAAAAAGAATTTATTTGAATTTATTATAAGATATTGTATCTTTTTTAGCTAAGATATATCTAATCTATAAGATATTGTATCTTTTTAAGCTAAGATAGATCTAATCTATAAGATATTGTATCTTTTTTAGCTAAGATCATCTAATTTATCAGATATTCTATCTCACTTACGGCCTTTACAAGGGCTTTTAGGTTCAATCCCAAATATTACCATAAATATTATATTTTAAAGGTATTTTCTTTAACTTTTCGCCGTCGGTATATAAAATACATAAAATATAATGATTTGCTTGTTTAAAAATTAAATTATATTTAGATTTTTAATTTGAATTTTAAGCAACTTTTCTGATATTATTTTAGTTTTTGTTGAAAATCAAACCATTTATAAACTTAATAAAAAAAAAATGCAAATTGCCAACTCATAATATTCTTTTAAAACTATTTAAATATTAAGCAGAGAACATAGAACTAATATGTATAAAGTATACATATATTAATATATTTAAAATTAAATTCAAATAAACTTAAAAAATAACAAGTATAGCTTGAAAGATACAAAAGTATCTTTATACCCTAAAAGATACAAAAGTATCTTTATACCCTGAAATATATAAAAGTATCTTTATATCCTAAAAGATACAAAGGTATCTTTATAGACTTTTGTATCTTTCAAAAGAACATCAGCTTTTTAGGACCTTCCTCTTCTAACCCAACTATATCTAGTATTTTTCGTAATTTCCCTTGCCTTGCTGGCCAGTGTACACTTCACACTTGAGCATGGTTAACGCGCCATGGCAGCCGGAGAGCAGGAAAGAAACAGAAACAGAAACCGAAATGCATTTCTCAGGCTCATTTACATTGAGCCGCGGCTACTGGAATATGTGGATGCGGTCTATGGTCTATGGCTTGGAACTAGTCCCTCCCGGTCCGAGCTGGCCCGGGCATAATAAGCTCCGCCGTCTGTCTACGTCTGCGTCTGCGTCGGAGCTCCTCGAGGAGAAAAAAATATAAGTAATGCAACTTAATAAACGCAACAAAGAACGAGAAGAGCAGCAATCACGTCCCGTCCCACCGAAAACTGGTATCGTATCGTTTGGGCCAGGTTGTGGCTGTTACCAGTTACCCAGCTATATGAGAGAGATTTTTGACTGGCTAGCTCGAAGAGCCATTTCTACGCAAATGCATTTTGACATTTAAATTTGCAGTTTTCGCATAAAATTATATTTATTTATTTTAGCCGTGGCCATCTCGGGTTAGCTTTGGTGAAAATGCAGCCTTGCCGCTAGCGAGGATCGCGATTATGATTATGATTACGAACTGTGATGAGGTTGTTGATGTGGATTCCAGCTACTGACTACTGACTACTGACTACTCTGACTTTGACGTTGACGTTGGCTGAAGTTTAATTAAGCAACGTGCCAAATAATTGAAAAAGTGTGAAGATTTGACAAGTTTAAGACGCATTAAAAAGTGCCTCCTGCATATATATATGTCTCTATTTATATATATATATGTATATGGCCTAGAAATCAGGCAAGTCTAACTGTTTGTGGCCACTGGCGACAAGTTTTTTTTAATTAGTTTTACGTAGATTCGCTTATCGCCGACCGCACATTATTTATTATTTACCTAATCAAATTGACACTTGAGCAGCAGTTGGTGTAATTAGCAGATACGAGGCAGATTGCCTAATCAAACTAAGCCATGGCCTATAGATTAAGCCTAATCCCGGGTATATATAGTTCTAAACTAAAAAAAAATAGAATAGAGTAAAAGAAGAGTCTTCTTTTTGGCTTATTTTCACCGACAAAACATGAAATGTAAATGAAGAGCAAATGAATTGCATAACAAATTGCTTATGCGGTTTTATAATTGGTTTCCCATTAAGTCAACAATTAGCGATTGGCTAGGGTTAAGCTGTAAAACGAGAAATAATGCATATAATACATCATATTTAGAGAGAAGAAACGTTGGGAAAAGCAATAAATATTACAAATAGCTAATAGTTTAAGCTGGGGTATTTAAGATTATTATTATCACTCGGTTATAACTCGGTTACAGGTAGCTTTTCTGCTCTACATTTTTAGAATGAAGTTCCCTTTGCAGTTTAAATAACTTTCCTAGGTCTCCTTTCATTCACAAATAAATTTCCATAAAAACTGTTTTCAATTCAACAAAAGTCTCTGGCTTTACGTAAGTTTCTGCCTCTTCCCACAATTCCAATTCCAATTCCAACAATTCAACAATGAAACCTACAACAGCAGCAACACAAAAGTAGCCAGAAATGTATTCGATAAAAAAATATTGAATGAATTGCTTGTTGCGGTTGTTGTTTTGATTGTACAAATGATTGCATCATGGACAGAGTGGACCAAAAAATAAATCAATAATAGACTAATAGAGTAAAGAGCTACACCAACAACAACAACAACACCAACAACGAGGGCTAGAAAAACTTATTATATTTGACGCATTGTCAATGTGATCTTGATAAGTCGAAACTGGAAATGGAACCAGCAAGAAATAGTAAAAAAAATATATAGATATATATAAAAAAGTACCTCTACCTCCGTCGTCTGAGTGATTTCTATTTAAATGGCTTTGTCAACGAAATTTGAGAAGCAACAACATCGCGTAATGAGCAAAGAGTGAAGAGAGATAAAAATTAATAATACAAATAATTGGGAGGAAAAAAAACACACACACAACACAAAATAAATCTAAGAAATAAAATCAAACGAAATGGAATGAAATGAAACCTCACTTAGGGCGAGGCGACGCCGCCGCCGCCAGAGATTGACAAAAGATGACGACAAAAAAACTAAGAGAGAGAGAGAGAAAAAAAAAAGGCAAGACACGATCTCCCAGGTACGGTTTTATCTATATATCGACTGTGTGGGAGTCAGAGTTAAAGACGCAGTCGAAGGTACACCAAATCCAAAAAGATTGGGGCGTGCTAGGGAAGCGGAACAATGGTAACCGTTTCACAGAGAGAGAAATTCCAGGGGTTTCTATACGATTTTTGCAAGAGGAAGTTGTAAAGTTATTAATAATAATATTATTAAGCTAAGGTTGAAGCTGGAAATGGGTTTATTAAAGACGTTTACTTATCATATTCTGGAAAATATTTTTAATAAAGTAAAGAAGTCCTCAAGGTATTATAAATAATTTTAAAATAGTACCCAAAGCTATAGGGTTTTTAATTTTAATACAAACAATTTATTAATATTTTGATACAGAAAACGAAATAAAATTAATAACCCTATTATACTCTTATTGAGCTTAAAATCACTTCCCTTATACCCCTTTAAGTACTTTGTATATTCGTATACCATTCATATTTTCTCACAGTGCAGCCTAGAGCAAAATTTACTCATTCGCTGGGGGGATATGGGCGCGATAAGGTATCAAATGTGTCGCGTAGCAATCTTGGCGACTTTCAATTCACAAACATAAGCCCAAACCCGACCCGAACTTGAGTGCTGGGCGGATGTTGTGAATGAATGAATTGGCATTGAGACATTGGGCCATTGAGAAGGCATTGAGCCATGGCGGGATCTAGGCTCTGCGTGGGCGCGCGTTCCAGTCTCCAGAGTCTCCAATCTCCAGTCTAGAGATCCCTCCTCAAAAAACCACTCTCGAAATCGAAATCGAAATCAAAATCAAACTCAAGCGCGAGAATTGGGAGAGAAAAATCGACTTGCATATTAATAACCGTATGCAAATCAATAATAATAATAATAATACAGAACAACGAAGTAGCAGCCGCAGCGGCAGCGGCGAGAAGTCAACGTTTTATTCAGATATTATAATTTATAGCCGCCGCTTTGAAATTAGACGATGATTCCGTGTGCCGGGGCCAAGAAATGTGGGGGAATATGTGTGAATAATGCGACCTGAACGGGTCGAAGACGTTGGGTCCGTCGGCTCTGCTCTATTGTATCTTTAAAAAAAATGTCTAAAATTAGACTTTAGGGTTTCTTCGTCAACGCCTTGCCTTGCTCTAGCCTTTTTCCCAATCACATTTCTCGCATCCGAACGAATGTTTTGCCTAATTAAGGAGGGCGGCCTTAATATGCCCATTAAAATTATGAAAATCATAACGAATATTGGGTCTGCGGTCAGACATTTTCTCACATTTTGTGAAACATTAGTCAGCGGAAGAATTTCAGAGTTTCCTGATCTAAAACCCAGCTGGGTTTGCTGAAATATGGGTTACAATATAGTAAATATTAACTTTGTTAGGTTTGTCTAAGAAAAAGTCTATAGGAAGTATTGTTTAGACAAAAATAAATTCAAGAAAAGCTTACTGAATATTTAAAGAACTTAATTTTTTAATGTAATCAGAGCAGGTTTTGTTAGGAAATATATAGAATTTTGAAATATATAAAGGTAAAGCCTTTGAATTGATCTCCAACTCTTCAAAGACAAATAAAGAGCAAGATTTGGGTTTACTTATTATCCCAAAGGGAACGTTATTTATTCCATAAGAGAACCTAGTACTTCAGAAACAAAGTTTTTACATACCAAGTACTCTTTATAAAGGATGAACTAAAAAAGCTGCTTAGGTTTTAAGTGTCTGTTAAAATGGAGATGAAAGATATACCTTCACCTCACTCAAAAAGAATTCATGTATTGATATATTCCCGATTTAGAATTTAAGTTTAAATTATCAAATTAAGAATTTTTTGAGATACAGTAAAAAAAAAATATTAAAATATTGAATATATAACAGGGAGTCAAGTTCTATAAGGGAAAGTGTACACCTTAAACTTTGTCTTTATCTTATCTTTATGTTTTACGAACTCCTTCAGTTTTAAATTAACGATATCAAAATGAAATCAAAATAAGATTAAGACACAAAGTCAGGTAAATCCCAAATGAAACCCAGTTATCCCTTGGAAATCAACCTGCTTAAATCTATCAATTGCCGCCCCCGTCGACAAATCCAAGTATCATAATCCACAAATCCGTGAGAGATCGGATAGATATATGATTTTACCGTTATGGGGTTTTTACCGATCGATATCGATATCGCACTCACCGAAAAAAAAACACAAACAAAACTAGAAGCAAAAGCGTCGTCGTCGTCGTTTAGTTATATTCCAAATGGCAACTTGTTTTAGGGATCAAGATGCACAGATCAAGATCGGGATCCAGACTCTATATCTTAATACGGTATACGGTATTCCAAGGGGGGTTTCGTTTGCGTGTTTTTGTTTTTATGCGATGTTTATTGTTTGGATTGGACTTTGTTTTGGCACTGGCAACACCATAAAAAAACAGATTCTCGGGCACTGGCACTTGGATATATCCGAGATATATGCATGGATATATCTCTTCGCTTCGATACTCCTCGGTTTGTTTCCTCTCAACTCTTTTGTTTTTCGTTATGTTATGCTTTTTGTTTGTTTGTTTTTTTTTATACTGGCGTGGCGTGGTGGCGACGGCGAGTGTATCTGTGTTGTTGCTGCTGCGGCGAACGCGGCGAAAACTGACTGGGAGAGAGCGATCGAACGAACGAACGGAGCGGACGAACAATCGACGACAACACGTTGAAATTCGAAATCGAACTGCCAGAAAGCAACTGAACGAGGCAGCAGCGCAGCGAGCAGCAGAGCCGGAGCGGCAGAGCAAAAGTCGCCCGACCAGTACCCGCAAAAAAAACAACAACTACCGGTTCACTTGGCCCGGGTGGGAGAGCGCGAGCGACAGAGAGCGCTGCTTTTAGCAATGGCTGACGGTCTGCGGCCCAATTCCAGTTGCCCAGAGAGAGCGAGACAACCATACACACACACACAGGTCTGCGTTGTGCTGCCTGGGCTGCCCTGGCGGCGTGCTGGATGGGCCTTGGCACAGGACATCTCGCTCTGGCCTACGGGCTTGTGTGCTGGGCGAGAGCGAGACAACCCCCCTGGTCGGGCAGCTGTATTTACCTCTGTGTTGTTGCTGCTCGCTGTGTGCGTGTTCGTTTGAGTGTGGAACCACACCCCAAAAAAGAAAAAAACAACAACAAAAATACAGTTCAACATCGTTGTTGGTACCAACACACAAAAAAAACGAAGGAAAATAAATAAGAAAAAAATAATAATAATAAGACATAAAAAGTACCTTCGCAGCAATGAAATTTTAATGAAAACGACAAGGCAGCGAAAACAACGCAGAAATTTGTTAGCTAACAGCGAAAGATAAGAGCGAAACGCTGGACCCTACGTATTTCTTCTGCTTCTTCACCGTCGACGCAAAATTGTCATGCACACTCACACTCTCACACAAACACAGCACAGCAAGCAACGGTGTGGTGTGAGGGAGAGGCAGGAGCCACTCACTCACACAGAACGCCCCCTCTCTGTCGGCGCAATGGGCGGCCCCATTGTTCAAAAATCATTTACGCAAAACAAGAGCCAAGGTACTTGCCACGCTAGTGGGTTTGATTTCAAGAAAATAAAGGTGTATGAATGGGGATAATCAAATTAATCAAAATTTTATAAAATAGATTAAAAATAATTGCAACATATTTCAAAGTTTAGAATTCGTAGGTTCCCGGTATGGGAATATTTTCCCAATATCCCTAAAAGTGAATTACATCTAGCAGCTTAACTGTAAATGATATTCGCATGTAGATACGCAAGTGTGCTTGTAGCCAAAGCGACCAACAACCAATTCAGTTAATTTTTTCCCCCAAACTTTTTTGCGTTATTTTATTTTTTATTTTTATATTTTTCTGTTTTATAGCTGACGCAGAGGAAAACGTAAAGGGGGAGGTCGGAAAAACCCTTATCAAATTTTTATGACAATTTGAAATAGCTGACGACAGTTGTTTTGCTCGCTTTTTCGCTCGCACTCACCGCTATAACGGGCGAGCGAAAATGTTGCACAAATATTTTATGGATTTTTCTTGTCAAAACTGTTTTTCTGTTATTTTTTTTGCTCTCGCACTTTTCCCCATTTTGAGGCGGCCAAATTAAATTGTTGCGGCTAATTGATGTGTAGATGAAACATGAAGCAATTACCCTTGGAGGGGTACAGTTATCGCAGCTTAGCATACAATTTGGGGCCTCGACAAGCTCGCTCTTGTTGTTGTTGTTGGGAAACTGTGGTAATATGATGGCAAAGAAGGAGGAGAAAGGAAAAAAAGAAATTAAATTTCGTTGCCAAATGTTGCTGGAAACTTTAAAAATATTTTTTTGAGTCATATTAAGGGAGAGAAAAGTAGGGAAATAAGTTCAATAAGGCCAATTCATAAAATTGAATGATAATAACCTAATTTTAAAATATTTAATTTTATTTTTTTACCATCTTTGAGTTAATAATAGTTTTTTCTACTATCTTTTAGTTATTATTATAATTTTTATTATTTTCAAGTTGAAGAAACATAATTAATTCTAAAGATAAAACGTATTTCTATACTTTTTTAGTTCTAAATAATTTGTGGGTTGTAAAATGATTTTATTATTATACCTTAATGTGTAACTTACTTACATATTATACCATTTTACATGTAAAATATATTATATAACTTAGATGCAACTCCGGTATACTCAAATCCCCGAGTACATTCAACTTTTCAGAACAAAAGCCTGGAGAGAACCGATTTGAAAATGAAAAAACTCAAAAGTTGAACGAAGCATATGTATGTAGGAATAGTGTGTATCCGTGGGTGATATGTTTTTTTTTTTTGCCATAATTCTCCTCTTTTTGCTCCTTTTTTCCCAGCCGCGAAAAGTTCGCCGCCATTTGCCCCAAAACATTTTTCATAGGCGACAGTTTTGATTGCTCGGCGGAAGGGGATTGCGTGTGGGCGTTCGTTCAGGTTTCCAGCTAGAAGCCAGCAGCTTGTTTTCCTTTATTTTTTCGACTTCGAAACTCCGAAACTCTTTTTACCATGTTACCATATAGTTTTCCTTTATGTGTGTTTTTTTTACCATTTTCGCGCATTCGTTTTTGGCCGGCTGATTAACGACAATTCGTTTGGCTGATTTTTTATTGCCCAGCACATTCATTAGCCTCTGTCGTAGGCGCGTGGCATGCCTCATGCACTGGCAAAAATGTGGATAACTTAGGTGGAATATACTTAATAATTAATTAAGGGAATCCTATAGTTAGATTACGAATTTTAATCATTGGAAAAGTCAATAATGTCATGGGAAAAGTTTCTTAAATATTTCAAATTTAAAGGTAGTCATACAAATACTAACAAATAAGCACTACTGTTCACATATCATTTTAAATATTTTAAATATTCCTTGAAAGTGTTAAAGAGGAACTCTCTTTCTCAAATTAAATGTGAATATAAATACATTTAAATAAATATATTTATATAGTATATATTTTGTAGTATAATTATTAAAAATTAAATATGTTCAGGAAGCTAACTCTCTCTACTCTTTCGGGCCAATAAATTTCATTAGCCTTCAGCCGTTGCTTTTTATTGTCTTTATTTTTTTTTGTGGGGGCGGTAAAAGAATTTCTGTGGCCAAATGGGGCGTGGCTGTAATAAAACAAGTAATGTAGGCATGTGGGCGTGGCACAAATAGCATGATTAAGCTTCTCGTAGCCAGGCAACACAGTCAATAAAAGTTGAGCCAGAGAACTCTCTGATCCCAAGCCTGCCTTATATATATGTTGTACACTGTACGAACACATAATATATTTTAATGGAATATAATACCGCAATTACAAATGATATATATATTTTTACGAAAGCTTTATATTTAATATATTTATGTATACATGTATAATAATTAAAGTACAGGCTACTTCTTGGAGGATTTAAGCCACATAAATATATTGCAGTTAATTATAAACGCTTTAAAAAATGCCCAAAAAATATATGAAGACACATAATATTATACAATATTCAATAACCAAAGTTACCCCCACTGAATAAAAATAAATTAATCAGCAAAAAAAAGAAACATAAATATATTCCAGTTAATTACAACGCTTTAAAAAATGCCTTGAAAGCATATACAAAAATATATTAATAATTACATAGTACTATACAATATTTATTAATTAAAAATTGTTAACAAATTAATCAGCAAAGAAAGAAACATAAATATATTCCAGTTAATGACAACGCTTTAAAAAATTCCTTGAAAATATATAAAAAAATATATATTCATTCTACTAATAAAAAGTTGTTAACAAATTAATCAGCAAAGATTGAAACATCAGGTAGGTATACGTTAAAGGCCAAGTTAAAGCCAGGTTAAACCAATAAAAATTGGCAAAGAAAAAAACCAGAAGCCGCAAAGAAAAAGTGGCAAGTGCAACGGATCTCGGATCCTGTTGCGGATTTGGCCTCGTCCTCGTTCCCAGTCCTCATCCCATTGCACTTTTTCCCAGTTTCATTAAGGCGAGCCGCAGGATCAATGCAATGCAGCTGGGAAGGTAGGCGGCAGCGGCGGCAGGACGCAGCGGGAAAGGGACTCAAGACCCACAGCTCAAGATCCTAGATCCGAGATCCTCTGAGGCCCTCGAGGTTTATTCGCTGTGCGTGGCCCGATGATTATAATGGCTTGCCTTTATGCTGCCTGATGGTTTTATGATGCGGTTAAGCGCTTGCAACCGCAAAGTGGCCGCGCACACGACGCACAGGACCAAAATGGCAAAGGACCAAAGTGCACTGCAAGGAAAATTGCTAAGCTAAGCAAAGACATTTGAATTTAATGTAATTTAACAAGTTACGTATTTTTTAAGAAGGTAATAATTTTGTTTATATTAATTATAATTAATATTACCAGCTTAAAGAGTACTTAAATATTTCCAAAATATGATAATGGTATTTAACAATCATTAAAGCAAAGCCCTGACTAGTAAATTTCTCTGCACAATATATTTATTTATAATTTTTTAGTCCCAAGTATTTTTATGATTTTAATTATTATTTAACAAAACATCAACTAAACACTAGAAACAATATCTAAGCGGAATACCATTCCTCTTTCTTTTCTCTCAGTGCACTGCGCTGGACTCGACCACCGTTGCCCGGTTGAATTCGAGCAAAGGACTTTCGCGTAAGCTGCACAAGTTTTGGGTAATGCCTTGAGTACCTGTGCCGAGGAGGTGGCCCAGCGCCCTGTGACCTGCGACCTGACGACCTGACGACCCGTCTACCCGTCGACCTGCCAGCCAGTAGCGTATTGTCCTTTTCGTATTTTTCCGCCCTCGCCTCGCGCGCGACATAGCCAAAGGATTAACCGCATGACAAAAGGATGGACCGCCAAGCAGCGCACTGCGGTTAGCAGGATAAAACGCCTTTAATCGCCTTCATTGTTGTCCCAGAGCGTGGAAACAATACAAATGCGAACGATGGCCGGACGGACGGACTGCGGCCGAGTAAGTATACGGAATTTAATCTCGGCCAGGGCTCAGCCATCTCAAGCCGCATCCTCCGGCTGACCTGCAGGCGAACGTCACCAGGAGTTGGAAAGACAAGGAAGGATATACCATAGTGTTCAAATTTAATAACTATAACAGAATTATAGCTTTCTGTATATTTTTTAAATAAAAAAAAATGTATTAACATACATACATAGTTCTGGCTGGAATTGCACAACACGCCCAGACATCCTTCAAGTATTTAGGATGAGCTGTGATTTTCTTTCAAAGATGCAAATCAACCCAACTGACCCACTCGTAGAGTGACCTGCTCCCTTGGGTTCGGAGAACCTGCTGACCTAATCTCCTATATAAGCCAGTGGACTAAGCGCTGGAACCCTTTCGAGGTAATTATGAGTTTATGACAGGGCTGCCAGCAGCCAAGCTAATAAAAGATCACCATAATAACCTATCAAAGCATAGTTCTCTTAAACTTATTAAGGAAAAGTTTACTATATGTCAGGAAAATATATCATATTATATCCTTCATACAAAATCAAATCCTTCATATCTTATTATAACATATATTTATTAAATTTACAAAAAAAAATTCTTTTAGAATGCAAAAATATATATTCAATTAATTTTTAAAATAAGAAAAACAAATAAGGCAGCTACTGGGAGTCCCTGGCCTATGGATTTCATTGGAAAAACCCCTTCGTTACAGGCCACAAGACCCTGGACGCCGCTCTGCTGCCTTGCGATGATGGTGATGATGATGATAACATGGCCGATTATCAGGCGATTATCGCGTTATCGATAATGGGATTTACATTCTTACCCCTTGAGCTTGGGCATTGGAGGCGGTTGCCAACAATAACACTAGGGGGAGGCAGCGTCATCCCTTTTGCAGCAATTAAGTTATCTCGAAACCCACTTGGCATCCGGATGCCGGAAACTCCTCGAACTGCGAAAGTGGTGGTTGTGATTTCTGATTTTTGGGAGTTGATGTTGTAAGAAGTTAAGCTTCCATATAGTCTAGGCAACACCCCCCCGCCTACCCAAGGCCCATTCGTACACCTGCTATTTTGATCATTTGCTGGCATTTAAGCGATAATTCATTTGATTTCCACTCGCTGCCGATCAGCAACCGACCAACCGACCATTGGCCAGACAAATTGACAACCCAGGAAATGAAGCATGACATTGCAATGTCCGAAGAAGAACCAGAAACTGAATGGGCTTCAGGGAGTATGTAGACAGAGAGATACCTCTTCATGGATTGAAAAAAAAAAAACATCAGAAAAAAGAAAACTTTCTAAATATTAAGCTAAATAATATCATTTATTGTATCCCAAAGATTTGCTTCAAGAGATTACTATAGAGTTTTAGTTTAGACCTAGAAATATGATTTGTTTTGACTAAAATTAGCTCTAATACCCATGATATTTGTTTAAAAAAAATGCATTAAATTATATATTAGTTATATAAACCATAAATGGGGCATTCCCCTTAGCCATTAATGGTAACCAAAACCGAACCGGACTTGAAGTCGCTTTAACCACGCTTCGGCTTTTCGAGTTCGACTTTGAGTTCGGGTCCACAAACATTTCAGTGATTGACAGCCCAACGGAGGATGGTATGGGGTTAAAAAAAAAAATCTAAAAAAAAATCAGGAAAACAAGAACTGTGTGATAAATATCGAAGGAAGAACGAAGCCAGAAGAGAGAAGGAGGAGGAGGAGCACCGTACCACCGGTGCCACATTTAGAGCAGAGAGCAGGCGCAGGAGCAGGAGCAGCAACGGCAGCTAACCAAACTAATTTGTGGCAAGATCATGCCAGAGATATAGCCATCGTGTCTCCGCCTCTGCCTCCGATATCGTCTCCGTCACCGTCTTTATCTTCCTCCCAAGTCAAGTTCACTTCACTTCAGTTGTGGAAAAATAAAAAGAAATAAATATGAGATGCGATGAGCCCGAGCAGAAGCTGCGGCAATGAAAACACGTCGACTGTCAGTTGTCAGTTGGTCAGTCTGTCAGTCAGCTTGTGCACTGAGAGAAATATTTTTTTTTGGGTGGGAAAAGAGAACTAAAAGATTTTGTTGCACATTTCTAAATTTTTGTTTTCTAAATTATTTTTAAAAAGTAATAAGATTTAATAATATGAAATAATTTGTAATAATTTTATATTTAAAATATATTTGAACTTTTCGTGGACTTTTCGTTGATTTTAGGCTGACTTTTAGGTGAATTTTCTCCGACTTTTCACTGACTTTTCACTGATTTTTTATTGACTTTTCACTGACTTTTCAATGCATTTTCTCTGATTTTTTGCTGATTTTAGGCTCACTTTTCTGTGACTTTTCACTGACTATTTATTGACTTTTCACTGACTTTTCGCTAATATTTCACAGACTATTTGTTGACCTTTCGCAGACTTTTCTGTGACTTTCTATTAGTTTTCTTTCACTGACTTTTTGCTGATTTTTTGCAGAATTTTCGCCGACTTTTCTTTGATTTTTTACTGCATTTTTTGCGACTTTTTACTGATTTTATTGCTGACTTTTCTCTGACTTTACTGTGATTTTTCCCTGACTTTTCTGTCACTTTTCTGTGACTTTTTCCTGGCTTTTCTCTGACTTTTTGCAGACTTTTTCTTATGCCCATTTTTCACAGTGCTTTTTGCCCGGTTTAGTATATAGTTTATATAGCCATATACTTTGTCTAAGCATCGGAGATCACCAGCAGCGCACGCTGAAATAAATCAACTGGCTCCGAGGGGTTCCCGAGCTTCTCGAGGTTCTCCGGGGGCCGCTTGGAAAATACGAGGGAATAAACAACAACAAATACAACAAAAACAAAAAAAAACGAGCAACGAGAGAAAAAAATTAGTTTCATCAAGGCGGGATTAGTGTCAGAAACGTGTTAAATGGACTGAAGGGTATATGATGAACGGTCGTCGTCGTCGTCGTCCGCGAAAGAGTCGGGCCCCACTATGGTGTATATAGAGAGGGAGGGGTAGGGGAGGAACCAGATCGAGTCAGAGATTTGGACTCGAATCTACCGGGAGATGGAGTGGAGATTGTCGATCAAACAGCAAGAAGCCAGAGACAAGCGACAATCTGCGACCCCCTCCGGTTTTTCGGACGCATTTATAATTTTTCCTCTTCTGCGTTTTCCCCCCTCTCTTTCTTAACAGTTATTAATGAAAAATCTTAATTGTTTCAAGCTTTTTTTTTGCGGAAAATTCTCATCGTTTGTCTTGCAGCTTTTTCTTTGGCTTTCCTCCTTGCAAATTTGATTTTACGATTACCATCGGAGGGGAAGGTTACAGAGATCCATAAATCTGCCGCTGATTTCGGTTGATGGTTGGCCAGCAATTTGCAGGTAATCAAGCGAGGTGTCTTTAACCGGCCATAATGTTTACAGTTGCGATTTTACACCGAGCCTGATTGCCATATATCATATAGTGATTGCAGCTCCTGCATTTTCCACTCACTTTCACACTGTTTTTGGAATCTGTAAAAAAAAAATTGAGGAATGCCTTATTCCCTGGGAAAATATAATGAAGTGCTAGGTTTCAATATATTTGTATGGAAAATCGATTTTAAATCGATTTCAAATCGATTACTATGGACATATAATATGTCTCTAAAATATGGTATATAGACACTTTATACTCGCGTAAAAAATAAATTTTTTTATTTTAGTCTTTAAGCTGTAAGAAATTAAAATGTACAATGCATTTTCATGCACACATCCATTTGAAATTAATCGATTTAAAATCGATTTTTGCATAAAATTGCCTTAGATAATATTATAATAAGTTAATATTATGATTTATAAATTTGTATATATTTTATTTATTTCGAATACTTTTTTTACATTTATTATTAATTTATTGTAATTACTGCATAAGTTTAAGATCTTTCTAAAAGTATTTCTTGATTTAAGGAGATCTTTTATATTAATAAAAATTTTTTACATATCACAGCTTCTAACAGGCTTAAATTTAGTTATGCTATTAGGAAAATGCCTCCTTTTTTTGTCGTGTTAAATGTTGTTCTTGTTTTCCATGCTTTTCTCAAGGCACTCAGCATATGAGAGCAGCAAGGAGGCGCAGGCAAAGGATGAAGGACCCGCGCTGTATCGGGAGCAAGGGAACCATTAGCACTTGGTTAAAGTTACTTAAAGAACTTTTGTTAACACACGGGAGCGATGAAAAATGCATAAGGTAATGGAAAATGAGGGGTGGCACAGTCAGGTGGGTTATGTGGAAAGCGGACACGAGTGTGTGTGTGTGAGTGTTCTGTGTAAGCTTAAAACCGGAAAAATGGAAATTGGCAAGGAAGCGAAATAAACAGGGTACCAAGCTTTGGTTATACTCGATGATGAGTGATGTGGGGTATGGTATGGTAGGGGCTTGTGGTGTCTTGTGGAAAAGGGTTGGAAGGTTGGAGAGCTGGAAAACTTAAAGGCTAGATACTATTGGTAGCGGTCAGTTAGAGGTTGGGGCTAGAGCCCCCACGCTTACCTAGGGTTTCCCCTTGTTTAGCATTAACTTGGCAAGCAAAAGCTATTTAAATTTCTGTGTTTAAATTTAAATTAGAGAATTTAAATTGTTTTTTGGTAAGGTAATACTGTCATTAAATGGTTTTTGAATACTTTTATCGGCTTACATAATTAGAATGTTTATATTATTATTATTTTTTTACTTTGTGCTAATATTGTATTGTCTTCCATTTAAAAGATGAGGGAGGTAGGGCCCAGGCAAAGTATTTTCACCTTTTCCGCTCAGATGCATTCAATTAAAAACTCGGTCAACCCCAGTCCTCTTTCACTCTCCTCCTCTCCGTCTCTTCCCTCCACTTAACACCTTTTTGCATCTGAACTCCTCAAACTGGCGATAATTACGCTTGCTTGCACACTTGAACACTGAGGGAAAATTGTGTTGAAATTTGCCACAAGTTGTTATATTTCTTTAAAGCTATAAAATTATTTACAAGCTAATTAATGAATTATGTTTTTATGCAATAAATTATTAAACCATATTTTATATTAATCCTAAGCATTTTTTTTTTTCTGTGTACTAAAAAAACATAAAATTCAAGCAGAGTAAAAAACTGCTGTGCAAATACTCAAGGCAATAAAAAAAAGGAGCAACTTTGCTTACGGCTACGATCAGTTTTGAGATCGAGAGGAGATCGGAGGTCGAAGGTCTATGTGCAATTATTTGGCCATTACTTTGAGGTCTGCTCTTTCATCATCTTCATTTAGCCGATGTCTATATCCCTCTATATCTATCAATCAGTGCGGTTAGCTCGGTAACATGCTACGACCTTGTTTTCCCTCCCCTTCGGTGCTGTTTTGAGGTCTAGAAGCGGGGTTTTATAGATTATCTTTAAAATTAGTAAATAATTTTATTAATTAATATTCCAGATTTAAAGTGCTAATGACTGCCACTGTGCGTACTAACTCTTTTTTTTTCGCTACCCTGAAATTTAGTGAAAGTTGTTTGGCCATCAAAGCAACAATGTTGCAACTGAGCACCATAAAAAATGTTAAGAACTTTGCCGAAGAAACACCGAAGAAGCGTCTTAATTTTGAGGGCTCTTTACGGCTACCTCGCTCCTTCAGAGTTTAGCTGATTTTCTGCTGCATTTAATTAATGCAATTAGCCGAACAACAAACAGGGCAATAAAATCAAGTGGGTGAAATATTCAAGGAATTTTTTGTTAAGGAAATTTCCAAGGAATTTTCTTTCAGCAAGAAAAGGATTTCTGCATAACCCATACACCAAAGGATCAGAATAAACCGAAATAAAATATAATTAAACTTGAAATTCAATTTAAAAATATTACGTATACTTTACTAGAGTCTTGTTTAAATGTTTATATATTGTTTTATGTTAAATAAATACAAACCTTGATCTCTTAATAACTTACTAACCCTTTTTTTTAGGTTTTTGACAAAAGTAACTCGCATCATTTATGATCCTTGGCAACGAAGTGAAGCCTTAAATGAAATTAGCAACAATAAAGTGTGTTCCACTCAATAATTTATGGGCTTTTATAGGGTACTCTGGGCACCGTGACTTGCAATTATCGCACAATGACAATCATGACCCATCTGGCGTTGGTGGAATAACAAACAGAGACCGAAACCGAAACCGAGGCTGAGGCCAAGACAGAGACAGAGGCAGAGACCGAAACCCACCCCACCGCCACGGCACCCCCCTGGAAGGCCACTCCCACAAGCCAGCCGCATCATTCCCTGTGCAACATGATTTAATCACCGTCATAAGATTGTCCATAAAACTCGCCCCCAAAATAGGGCGGGGGGTCTGTGGGAGAGGAGAAAAGCCAGTAAGGATGCGTAATAGTTCAAATGTTTCGAGATGGAGGATACCCATTATCGAGAAAGGAATAAGGAAAGAGGTTTCATATTTTTAATAATTTATTTTGTAGTTCCTAGATCGTGTTGTTTTTCTCCATGTGAAGGATTTATTGTTTTTTTTTTTTTTAATTTTTGAGCTTTAGGTTAAAGGCTCTCTTTCTCTCCCGATGATCGCTGAGCTCAATCTTTAGTATCCCCCTTTTGGGGTCTATTACTAAAGGGTATTTCGAACAAAAAGAACGCGTAAATAAAGAAGAAGTAGCAGCAGTTGAAAATCAGAAGCCAGCGAAGGAGTAGGAACAAGTGGGAGGAGGAGAAAGAAGAAGCTGTAAGAATAAGAAGAAGCAGAAGCAGCAGGAGAATGGCAGCTGCAGGTTACCCGCCCCAAAAACCAACAACAACAATAGCCAAAGCGCGAAAGAGAGGTGCCATTATAGCGGCACACAGAGCGAGTGAAACAGAGAAAGAAAGAGAGAGAGGAGCAGCAGCAGCAGCAAAAGCAGAACGGGAGCGGGAGAGACGAAGTTCTCTGGGTGCCCATCTCCTTGGATGCACGAATCGGTAGCCTAATCCCCTGTTGTACGACTAATAACATTGTTACGATTAATGCTTCTTCTTTTTTTCTTCGCTTTTTCCCCCATCCCCCCACCGCACGCTCTCTTGTTGTTATTGTCGATTTTTCTGACTCTCTGTGGCTGTTTTATTTATTTATGTATGTGTGTGTATGTCCCTTTGCCTTCTGCGTCTTTTAAGGCTTTTCTTATAAGAATTGGTCAGCGTCAGCATC
>VNKB01002960.1:0-12066 GCA_008042735.1 Drosophila leontia | reverse complement strand
TTAATCAACTAATAAAAAATATAAAATTAAAGTTATGATATGAGAAATTTAAAAATAAGTTGCATCAGGACGAATAAATAAAAAATAATAATAATACCTTTCATCTTTAAAATATCAACTATACGCTATATTACCGTTATAAGTACAAAAAAAATAAATAAAACATAAAATAAATGTACACCCAATATTTAACAACCTTTTCTCCCAGTGATCCCAAATCCCCAAAAGAGCATCTGACCAACATCAATCAAGTGACACCCAATGGGAACCGGTGACTCGCCGTTTCGGTGATTGGGTGACTCGCCGCAGCTTGGTTCATGCAGTTTTGCCAACACCAAAGTGTGGCAGCCTCAATTTGTAGGACAAGCCTTGGTCTGGTCTCCGATTCTAGCTAGCCGCTTTAAAGTCAGCGAATGGGACATAGGGAGGGTCTATAGGCTAGGCACATGGCCCTAGGCCCTAGGTATGAATGATTGATTACTTGCCGGAATCCCCCACATCTCCCAAACTCCCCTTAGTAGTTATATCTGTTTTCCGGCAAAGACAAATCGATGGTAGACAAACCCAAAACAGATTATGCCCTCCAGTGGAAGGGGTTCTATCGATTGACCTTGGGTTGGGAAATCTTTTTATGGGATCTCTATGATCTCTATTGATCTAAAGAACTTGTCCATATAGTTTTCCCATTCAAGCTATCTATTGGAAAGTGTTTCACCCCCTCTGCTTGTTCTTTGATAGCCCAACACTATCCAATATCTCAGGACTCTGACCTGATGAAGCGTAACCAAGCTGGCGGAGCAAAGTTTACACACAATAAAGTTTTTGTTTCTATCCCCCCACGGAAAGATTCTGAAAAATTAGTTGAAAATCGTAGAGGAAAATACACAAGAGGGATAAACAGAAGCGTGCGGAGAGTGCGGTTAGTGTGTGTGAGGACTAGCGGAGGAGAGTCCGGCTATAAGGAATTCCGTATACCGGTAACCTACCGTAGGCCGGAGCGGCGGTGTACTTCACAACAGGAGCAGGAGCTGGAGCAGCGGCTGCAATTTGATATCCGTGCGAGAGCTGGGCAGGAGCGGCAGCGTAGGAGCTATAGCCACCATGCAGATATCCTCCGTAGCCGCCATAGCCGCCCAGTCCCAGGTGTCCCAGGCCGCCCAGGCCGCCCAGGTGTCCCACGCTGTGTCCCAGTCCGGAGATCTGAAGAGCCGGTGCCGTGGCCGCAAAGTGTCCGCCATAAACCGGGGCGGGGGCATGGCTGGCGTAAGCCAAGCCCTGCACCTGGATCTGGGCGGCGGGGGCCGTGTGGCCAAGTCCCAGAGAGTAGGCGGGCGCAGCAGCGATGGCATGAGCCGGAGCAGCTTTTTTTTCGGTTTTTTTTTTTCGGTTAAAATGTTAAAAATCAACTAAGCAGTGATGGTAGGTTACTACGAAAGGTGTGTACCTGGTTTCAAGGTTTGTTTTTACTTTTAAATAGTTACAAACTGCTTGCAAAAATTAGATTAGCAGAGGTCGGGCAAATAATATCGACATTTTTGATACTGTATTGATATTTAAGAGGAAAGTTCAAATAAATATACATAAATGAATTTTATACATATGCAAGATATATCTATAATATCGATAATATATCTCAGACTATATTTATATATATTATATATATATATTTTTTTTTTATTTAATGTAAATATGTATATATATCACATGTTTTTCGATATATTATACAGGACTTTTTCTATCCATAAACATCCCTACCCGCGAGTCAGAACACTGCCTTAGAATTGTATGTTTTTGGTGGAGTTATCATTTCTATCATATTTTGTTTACTTTCTATTATATGGGGAATCTTTTCTGGTATAACTGTATCCTATATAGGATACCTGTACGATCTTGAGTGGCAACCTAACCATCACTGCAACTACGTGCAATTACGATTAAAAGTGGTGGCGTGAGTGACTGTGAGTGGCTTGAACTTGGTGCTTGGGTGGTGCTTGGTTGGTGGTGGTGACTTGAATTTGGGAACTGGTGTTCTGTGGAGGATCTTGAGAGCTCTTCCTCTCTCTCTCTCTCTCTCTCTCTCGACTCAACTCACCTGCATAGCCGTGAGCGGCAACCGGCGCCAGACCGGCATCATTGCTGATGCTCGAGCGCTGGACATGCGACTGCGAGTGTGCCGTCTGCACTTGGCTGGCATAGTCCGACTGCGAGGACTGACCGTAGTGACCCTTCACCGTGTGCTCCTGTGTGCTGCCCACGGAGGCGTGGTCCACGCTGGGGGCACTGATCGAGTAGGCGGCAGGACCGCCAGGCTTGGCCTGGACGGCGATCGCCAGCAGAACCATGCAGAGGAGTACCTGCCGAAGGGCGGGCGGAGTAGGATAAGGTTATACTAGGATGCAAATGCGCAATATGGTTAGCTGACAATGTACAGCTCCTTTGGGTGTTTCCTTAAGGCTGCAGGGGAAATTGCAGGCGTACAAACTTTTAATTAAGTTGGCAAAACTTCTGGGTGGCCTTGGAGGGAGCCAAGCCAGGTAGCCGGGGAGCTGTGAAGATGTCTATCGCTTAGTCGGGAGACCTACAAGGCTGCCCCGGTAAAATACTGCAAATCCTTGCACAAACAAACTATTAACTCTTGAAACAAAATGAACTAAGTAGTTTTATAAATATATAATTGTATTAAAAGAAGAGTCTTTGAAGGGGAATAAAAATGGTAAAGCTGGCTAGGAGATATTAAAAGAAAATATAAATAAATCTGGAGGTGTTTTAAGAAGCTCCCTGGAAGAGGAGTAATTAATTAAAAGGACTAAAAAAAAACTCCAAATAATTTATACTTAATTTATACTTTTTCTTAGAGTTTTGCCAGCTTTTCTTTTCCAATAAATATTATTTTCCAGGTCTTTGCACACTAAACTTGTTTGTTTTAAATGATTTTAATTCAAACTATAGTTAAGCCAGGACCTTTCCTAGGACCCCATTTTCCAAATATAACCCCCATTAGCTAGCCAGCCACTCTGGTTCCCATTTGAGTTTGCCTTGGACTCTGAATTTGAATTGAAGTCAAGATTTTGGAATGCACTTTCAGTTTGGCTGAGGTCAGCTTGTGGTTGGACTTGGACTTTGAAGTTGGGCCCCAAAAGGGCCGAAACACGCTTGAAACTGACAGCTTGACAGGGCGTCCTGTTGACAAGTGAAAGGACAACAACTGCAGGCGGCTATGTATATATATATATATCCTTTGGCTGTTACTGTATCCACGCACCTTGAAAGCCATTTTTGCTAACGTTATCCTTGTTGCTAGTTAAGTTCACTTGAAAAAAACGGCTCGACTCAGTTCGATTGGATTGCGATTGTTAACTGCTTTGGACCGCCGTTCTTGGGGCCTATTTATACGCGAAATGTGGTGCAGTTTTGAAAAAAAAAAAAGAAAAACCGAGAAAAATATAAGCAGAACGGGTTTTCCCTCAGTTGGCAAAGCAGGCAGCAGCAAGCTGCAGCGTAAAACTCAAAACTCAAAACCAAAAAAAAAAAACGCAGGCGCGCCACGCATATATACCCCCTCCCCTCCGTCCACCTGATCCGCCCAAAGCTGATCGATCGCCTTTCAAGTTAATCGAATCGTTCGAATCAAAGCTCTTCGATTGTTTAATTGGAAATTTGTCGGCATCGCCCGGCACTTGTCCCCCGAATGCGGCAGAAGGAAGTGCCTCCGATCCACTCCCACTGAACTCTTGGGTTAGGTTTTCAGTTAAGAGTTAACTATAGTTGGCTGACATTTTTAATAACAATTAAACACAGTTTGGAAGTCTCTCAAATACTGCCTAAACTTGGAGTTAAAAGCAGCAAAAATTTATGGAAATTTTTATATTAAATAGCTTTAATTATTAAAGAAAAGATGTTGCTATAGGTCTTTGATTCTAGGCTAAAAAAAAATAACTTTGGAAAGCCGAATTTTTATATACCCTTGCAGTTTGCCATAGGATCAAGGTAATGAATCAAAAACTGATTATAACTAAGCCAAAAATGCATTCATTTTAATTTTGAATACTTTTCCAAGTTAGTTTTTACAAAAGTAAACCTAATCTTCATCACAAATTTAAATTTTTAAGGTATCAAAATATTCAATTTTCGAGAATTTTAATAAATATTATAAAATTTAAAAAATTTTATAAAAATGTTGTTTAGACAAATGAAAATTTCAAAAAATGATAATTAAGTAAAGAAGCCATTAATTTCAAGCGGTGTTGTGTCAGTTTTTATTAGGCTAACCAATTTAAAAACTAAAAATTTGTAAAATTTTGTCAATTGGGAATTAAAATGTAAAATAAAATTAATTTCAAAATATTTTTTTGTTTTTCTAACATGGCTAGAAAGACTTTTCTGTTGATGCTGATCAAAAATATATATGATTTATAGGGTCGGAAATGGCCTCTTTACTGCTTTGCAAGCTTTTGACTGAAATTATAATACCCAAAAAAAATATTTATAAATAAGTAAATGTATAACCACGTATATTATATATAATAGCTGTATATATTTTATTTATATTAATTTATTCCAGGACCGTATACATTATACTTTTTTTTTGTATTTTCCTGAGATTTAAACTCTATAGACTCTAGTTCTTGGATTATCCCCTATCCCATTCCCATATCATTCACGTGGCTCTTGTCAAGTGTTTTTATTAATGGCCCCGATTTTCATTTTCCAATTTTTTTTTTTGCCATTTTCCGTTTTTCTACACCGCACTGCACCCTGGTGCGTGCACATTTTCCAAGCCCAGCCTTCACACATTTTTTTGCCCCAAACTTTTTTGGTGTTTTGGTTGAGGCCAAAAAATATACGGTTTTTGTGATACCCTGGAAATATGTAACTATATATATAATATATATATTTATAATTTAAATTTATATTTTATTATTCATGAAATCGTATATAAATTATTTTTATAATTTTTTTTAGTATATAATATAATAAATAACTATTTTTTAAGCTTTTAACTATATTCTATTAATTTTGTAAAATAATATTTCATAGTATTAAAAATGGTAAAAGCATTAATTTATAAATTCCAAACTTCTAACTTTGAAAAAAGCTTTTTATAATAAGAAATCTATTTATATTTATTTATTTATAAACAAAAAGTTTATATAAAACTATAAAATATTTTAAGGCTTTTTAAAATATCTGCTTTGATAAATAAAATATTTCCAAATAAATGCAAAGTCAACCTTCTTAATGTTATGAATCTTAGAAGGTATCTCTTGAACCGAATATCATTTGTTATTCGTTTTTTTTTTTTTTTTGCTGGTTCTCACGCAGCCGCCGCCGAATGGGCGCGGAAATTGGGCAGCCAGATCGGATTGGATCGCTGCGAGTGGGAGCTTGGAGCTCGGAGCTCGGAGCTCGGAGCTGAGGACTTGCAGACCTCGCTAAGCGTTTCGAAAGGCAGCTACAGCTGAAGTGGGCCGCAGACTGGGAGGCCTTTTGGCGATTGTGTGTTTTTTGATTTGCGATTTCTGATCCATGGCCCAAAGGCTGGTTAACAATTTTTTGTTTGTGGGTCGCGCGAGCGATTTATGCGCACTTTGTGCGTTGTCGTGACGAGGGACACCGCTAGCGTATCTCTTATGTAATGCCCCAGTCCCAATCCCAGTCTCAGCTGTACCCATATACTTACACACAGATTTCGATTTTGGTTTCAGTTTTGATTTGGATTTCGATTTCGCAACCAAGGCAATGCTGCTGCTAGGAGGGGGAAGAGTGCAGCCAACCTTGGGAATGGCAGATCCTTGAAGGAGTTAAGGCACAAGGAGGAGGTCAGGAAAGCATTGTCCAAGTGAAGATGGCGCCACTACTTTTGACACTGCCAATTCCGGGGAAGCACACACAAATACACACAAAAGATACACAAAGACGCCGAAGGAGCGAAGAGTCCTGCTGGTGGCACCAAGCACAAACTGCACGGCAAATAAAAATGAAGGGTAAAATTAGCCATCAGTCAAATATTACTGCACTTTTATCAAAAAATCGATATACATATGAAGCGAAAATCGATATATAACCCAATATTTTAACGTTAGAATGTGCTCTAAATTGAAAATATGTTTAATATACATTATATTATATATAAATACTAAGATAATATAAAAAAAAACACAACAATTTGACAAAGCTGGTTTAATATATATTTTTTTAATTCGATATTTTAATGTTAAATGCGATATTTTATGATATTTGAAATTTAAATGTAACCAAATTCATAATATATTCGATATTATACCTATTGCTGTTGATACGAAAAAAAAAGAAAAGATGATGCCTTAACGTTTCAATATAATTATAATTATTATTATATAATATAATTATCGTATAATCCTGTGTTTGCCTTTTTCGGGTGTTATCGATAACCTTAAGTAGATGTTACGAACCCCTGTAATCACCTCTATTTTAATAACATTTTTTTAAATTTAGTTAATTTCTATTCATTCTATTTATTCATTTTTATTCATTTATTTATTTATATTCTTTTTAAATTATTTTTTTTATTACTTTTTATTGATTTTTATTTATTTTTTTATTTTTTTTTATATATATATATTTTAATTTATTTTATATATATGTATATATATATTTTTTTTATTAATTTGTATTTTTTTATTTATTTATTATTTTTTTTTTTTATAATAAAATTGACGATTATTGGTCCTTCCAGCCAGATATATATTTTGTTCTATACATTTTTTTCTAAAACCAAATCCAGCTCACTTATGTATATAACACATTTATTTACCAAATAACTTAAATAAATATATATACTTCTAAATAATTAACCTTAAACATGCATACATACACATTTTCCAGTTAACAAAGGTTTTGGGCATACCAAAATTTAGACTATAATTAAGAGACACATTAATCTTAAAATTATACTTAAACAGGAATGATAAGTGAAAGCTTTTATATTTTAATAATTTCAAGAATCGAAAACTGTATAGATATATAATAAAATGCCTTTAATTATCTCAACCGCAATGCATTTCTTTTTATATATATTTTTTTTAAGTGAAGTCAATTCCCCGATGCAGCGGTAATCATCGATTGTCATTGTTGATGAGCTCGAGCTTCCCTGGGCACAGCGCTAAATGCAGTCGCCCCCCCTCCACTCTCCTGTTGTGCTGGTTGTTAATGTTGTGCCATTGTGTAATGGCGTGATGTTTCAATTACCCGCTCCCCGCGATAAATACTTACACAATGCCAGCTAGCATCGCATCGCATCGCATCGCATTGGACAATCTGCAAGCTTTTTGTCTCCGACATTAATTTGTATAATTGCACAGCCAATACAGGACAAGCTGGCGGAGTGCAGCGAGCCATGTCCTTTTGCCAGAGGACCAGCCCAACCGAGCAACCAGACAACCCGCAACGCATAGCCCCCACCCACTGCCATGTCACCCGTCACGCTGTGGCGTCCAGTCAGGCGCAGCATTTCACGTCTATGTGGGTCACAAAGGAGCAGGCAGCGTTCCAAACAAAGCGAAACAAAGCCATCCACAAAATTCGAGATGGTTCAATATAGAAAATGGTATATCCTCTAGACAAACCATAGGAAAATGCCCTAAGGGTAGTAGGTTGTTTAGGTTTCAGGCAAGAGGATTTTTAGTAACCCTAGTTAACCGATTTATCTTTTTAAAAATATTTATAAAGACAAAACGAAAAGCAACCATAGATGGATAGATGGAACTTTTCTCTTACTACTTTCATTTCTCAACATCCAAAAGGGTTATTTCATATTAAAGGGTATCCTTGTAACTGACAACTTGAGTCGCTGTGGCTGCTGGTAAAACTGCTGTCCAGTCCTGTCATTGTTTCCATTCTCATTGTGGCTGCTTTTTGGGTGCTCTGCGTTTTCAGGGTTTTTGAGCCGGCGACATTTGCCTAAATACTTTCCTACACACACACAGACACAGAGACACCACCGGCCATTATCACACATGCTGTATGCCACTTTTGTACATAGTTTGTCCCTACACTGGGCCGCCTTTTGTTGGCACTTGACGTGGAATTTCTAAACGCGGCGAAGATTAATGACCGACAGCGCCCTGACAGAGCCGCGTCAGCGTGCCATCGATATCAATACCGATACATGGTGGAAAGAGCGGGTATAGGGGGTTGACTGACCCGCTGGATGCCAGGGATGATGGCAGTAAATCATACTTCAACTTCAGGTTATGCCTGTGATTAAAGAGGTGTCCTGAATGGATTGCTACAGAGTATCCGGCTTGATTTTAAATTGAAGTTATACCGAACCTTATTTAGTAGATGATCTTGGGCTGAACTATCGTGAAGCTTTATTTGTATTTACAGATTTTTTTTAACTAAAGGTTAAGGCTAAGTCTAACCTAGCATCACGTTCAGCTTACAGCTAACTATATTTTTGAATTAAACCTTTGGAAACAAATACAATGTCGTGTAGCTCCTTCATTAATAATCAGAGATTATGTTCCAAATTTAGTGTGCTTAACCTCAGGTTAACTTTTAGCGTGAGCTTCTGTATCTTATGTTATCATTTACATAAACACTATCTTGTAAGTACATAAAAAATAACCAAAGATTATAAAATACTGCCAGCTGGAACCGGAGGTCAATATTGAACCGCTAGTTAACATTAAACGTGCGTTTTTTATGATTTTTATTAAGTTTTCAACTAGAACACTATATGGTAACTGCATCCTTGATAATTAGCGTTAAAATAAAAAATATACTACATAAATTTAGAGTGCTTAACCTGAGGTTACCATTTAACTAGGACTTTAGTTTGATTATTTTAATAATTAACAGAAATAATAAAATACTGCCAGTTATATATAACCGGTGGTTAACATTAAATATGAGTTTATATTATAATATATTATTTTAAATTGATTATAAATACTGATAAGTGAGCTTAGCCCGAGGTTAACAATTAACGTAAGCTTCAGTATGATTTTTATTATAGTTTCAACTTTAAGAACAGTATCTTATTGCTACATCAGTGATAACAAAAGATAATAATAATATTTGCCAGTTAAATTTAGTGTGCTTTACCCGAGGTTAGAGCTTAACGTGAGCTTCTGTTAAATTTATAGTACGTTTTCATTGCGTTTTTTTAATAACTTAAACACTATCTGTTAGCTGCACATCTAAGATACTGCCTGATATATATATGGCAAATTTAGTGCGCTTAACCTGAGCTCCAACGCGATTTAACCGACAGATTAAGCGGAAATGGCTGCGTGCTGTGCACATGATGCTCGCTTTAAATACCAACTGGAGGTGTTGAAAATGCCACTTATCACCGGGGTGTGTAGCAATAAAGAGCAACGAGCACCCGCTCTCTAGCCATGGCTGTGTGCAATTTTTAATGGCCAATTCGACGTTCTCAGTCTGTAGAATGGGCACCTTGGCCGACAGATGGCGCACGCCATCCTATTCCTGCCCAAAAGGGGGCAACAAACTTGCACGAGGGCGTGGCCACCAGCCACCAGCCCCCAAGCACGAAACGAACCGAAACTGGAGCAACGTCCTGGCATTACGCGCTATTAAGTGCACTAGCCAAGGCGACGAGGGCATTAAAATGTAACCTTCAATTACAAAATCAATAAGCAAAAAGGCGGCTGCCACACCTCCGAGCAGCGAGATCTTTAGGCCAGATCCGAGCCGCTTTTGTGTGTCTGTGTGCCACGAGTGTTTTCATATTTTTTGAGAATTTTTTTTTTTTCTTGTTTCTCGATGCCGCAGCTGCGATATGGAAACGCCTGACAAGTGGGCAGTGCCACACCCACACGCCGCCTGCGTTAATTTGTTGTGCAATCTGCGCATTTATTATCTGCCAAATTCTTTGTTATAATTCCATTTCGGTAATGAGAATATTCAGAAAAATAAGAAATAAAGCCTGAGAATAATAATAACCTGATTATTATTATGTTTTTTATTATATTTTGTTTTTATTATGGGTAGGTTCTGATGTCTTGAAATTGTTTATACACCTTCACTGGGAGTCTGTCTCCACTTAAATTAAGGCTTTTTTTCTACTCAGTCTTCGACATCGTTTCATGAGCCCCGCCAGCAATTAAAAATCACCACAAATTGTGCCTAAGTGCTGCAATTATCCACTTGGCTTGGGCAACGCTGCGTATACGCAACGCGAGAAGTCAGGGCTGCTATCTGAGGTCTTGAATATATGGGGTTTGAGTAATGCTCTTTCTGGAAATTGAGAGGAATTTACAATGAATTTATGGATGAAAAATTGAGAGATGTATTTATATTCTCAGGCTTTAAATTCTCAACTAAATTTTGTTTGTTTATCTTGTTGTTATATTTGTATTTTTAGTGAGTTTAGTTTAGTCTCGATTGCCTGCTACCCTGGATGAGGGTAATGCTCACCGTTATCTAGGCTGTCAGTGGGTTATGTAAAATGCGACGCGAATTAAGCGACAAATCACTCGAAGCATAAATAATTCCCCCCACAGCTTTTTGCATTGCAATTTCGAGACAACTTTCGGCGAGCGATTTTCACGATTTCCCAACCCACAGCAGGCCCGATCCCCTTTGGCATTTTAATTAAATTAGTTCATTTTCATTTTATTGATATTTTGCGAAGGCAGATTTTTTTCGGCGACAAAGGCAGCCGCAAAAGTGCGAAGGCCAATATAAATATATAGATATATTCACCCTTGCTGATATCCTTGCACCAAAAAAAAGAAAAAAATTTTACTTAATACTAAAGCTGAAAATTGTCTAAGAAAAACCTAGGTAATTTGTAAAGAAACCCCCTATATCTTAGCTAGCCATTTTCTTAGCCTGATTTGTGTTATTTTTTGGCCTCAGCAGCCGTCTAATTGAGTTGGTTTATTAGTTGGGACACTGAATGGTTACCGGGAAGCCCTCCACATGCAGTGTTGCCCGGGGCAACGGACGGAGGCGGAAGGTAATGATGTCCATCTGATGGAACTCAAGGAACTGGACACCGCTGGGATAACAGCTCCAGCTCCTGCTGAGTTATGGCCTTGACTGTGGCATTTCAAACAAGGGGGGGTGGAATGAATTCCTCCTCCTTCTTCGGCAGCTGCCTAATTCGCATATTTCATGTGTACGTACAGCTTCATGTTGTATAATTTATGAAACCATTACCATTTCGCTGTACAGCTAAGCTTGGGGGCACCTTCAATGAGCCCCGAAAGGGGAGAAATTGATTAAAATTAAAAAAAAATAAATAAATACACTTCTTTATACAAATAAATATCAACTAGAATGCTAAAGAACTGGTACTTTTAACTATCCAAAAAGTGTATCAATAAATATTTAATGGCTCAGCACACTCGTTTGTTCATCAAACAAAAACTGTTTGCTTAAATACCAAAAATATGCTCTTGCCTGGCATCCTTTGGCTTGTGTGTCTTTCAATTATCAATTGAATTTTCGAATTCCCGGAAAAGCCCTCCCCCCCCCCTTCGCTTTGGGGTTCTCATTGGTATGCGTTGTGCGTGGGTCGAGGCTTGTTGCTTGTTTCTTGTTGCTTTTCCTTGCCCCCGCATGTATCCTGCCAGGATATGGAGAGCTCTATATACTCGCCGTATTCCCTGGGGGCCATTTTCTGGCCCTGGGCCCCCTCATGAGATTATTGTTATTCGGGGGACTGTGTTTTCCCACCTGCATGTGCGCGGCCTTGCGTTTAAGTTTGATTTTGAGCGTTAATTACGCATACGCAGTGCGGTCCACAGACCCAAAGTCGTCTCATTAAAGCCAAGCCATAGCTATAGCCCCGAAAGAGGGCCAAAAAGCAATTAAGCTGCAACGGGCCACCGGTGGCAATTTTGACCAAAAATTCGCCGGCACACACGGCACATTCGATTGCACACACCGCATTTGGGCATGGGCCTGGCCAACTGGTTAGGCCGGGCTTTGGACTTGGCTCGGATCTGGGTCTGGTTGCTGCCCGGGCAATTAAGCACTTTTGGCCCACAAATCCGAAAAACAGGCGATGTCAGGCCCTGCCTTTATCTTTTCCCGATTTTAGTTGTTGTT
>VNKB01002955.1:0-12111 GCA_008042735.1 Drosophila leontia | reverse complement strand
ATTGTATAGGCGTTGTTCTCCAGATGATAACGGCAAATGGATCGAATTAATGGTGAAACGTAACGAAACAAACGTAACAGTAATCGTGGATAACCGCTGGATCGTTCCATATTGCCCGCTTTTGTCGAAAACGTTCTCAACGCATTGCAATGTTGAGTACTGCAACTCTATCAAATTCATCAAATACGTTTGCAAATATGTGAACAAAGGGAGCGACATGGCGGTGTTTGGCATTGCTGATCCGAATGCAAACGACGAGGTGACGAAATTTCAACTTGGACGCTACGTTAGTTGTAACGAGGCCATTTGGCGGCTATTTTCATTTCCGATTCATGAACGTTACCCGACTGTCGTGCACTTATCTGTTCACTTGGAGAACGGCCAGCGTGTCTACTTTACGGACACGAACGCAGCGCAAAGAGCAGAACGGCCACCAGCGACAACGATTGATGATTCGACTTGATGTTGACAATCATCTGTTAAGATACCGCCGTTTGTTTCAACAGTACTGTGTCGACATGTACATCAAAGTAGAAACGGAACGTTTCAATTTAATTTGTTTTAATCAGTCGATGTTAGGGCGAGATAAAGTTCGCTGGGTCCGCTAGTATTTAATAAAACCTCAAAAAACTATAATAAGAAACAAACAAAAAAATGACAACAATTAAAAACCCCAAATAATGTAAACGAATACTGCTAATAATGAATTGTTTCGGCTCTTTTATTATTAATCATTTATAAGAAACACATATTTTTTATTCACATCCTTCATCGTCAAGTCCAGAATATTTGTTAGACGATTGCAAAACCTGCAATAGAATTAACATTTTGTTTAAACATTTAAAGGAAAAACAAGAAAGGGAGCTATCTTCGGCACGCCGATGTTTATATATCCTTGCAGTATTCAATCAGATCATACTTATATATTTTAATTTTTACAGGTTTACATTTACAGTTTTACATTCACAACTTAACATTTTTCTCGGCATCTTACGGTCGTTGCTATGCCCACTATATGATATAGTCGTCCGATTATCTGCAAAGTTTCATTTAGATTGTTTCAAAACTGAAGGACTAGTTTGCGTCGAAACGAGCAAACGGGCAGTACTAGATAGACATGGCTGTGGATGCTGATCAAGTATATACATTATAGGGTCGGAACCGTAACCTTCTTTGCGTTGCAAACTTCTGACTAAAATTATAATACCCTGCAAGGATATAAAAAATATGAATATATACATATAACGTATATGATATAAGTATATATATTTATATGTATGCCAATGGTATTGAGCATTGAAAGAATTTAGGAATGGTGTTTTTACTTACTGGTCCATTATTCGGCTTATTTTTCGGCAGTGTTTGGTCATCACGCTTATGTCTGTAGTCCTCTTGAAATCTGCTCTGACCGTTTGTAGCTACTTTTTCCTTTAAAGCTTCGGGCCTTGACAGATTTGAGCATAAATAAAATAATATCGATTAAAAAAAAAAATTGATACTTGCATATACTTATTTAATAGTAACTAAAGAGAGTAATTTGCCTTAAAAAGTTTGGCTATGGCAATTACAACTCAAACAAAATATAGGTATGATAGGCCTCTTTTTGGAACTGACAATCATTTGGAGCAAATTAGTATAAAATTAAAGCTTATAATATAATTTCTATCTTTCTAATTTTTCTAATACTCGACTTAGTCCTGTTTAGGTTTGAGAAAATTTAACTCTTAACAATCTTAAATGATAAAATAACCCTTTAGCACCAATCGCATGGAACCAATATTCCACGAGAAATAAGGTAAGGTAAATAAAGTAATCTCCAAACAACGCAATGGGGAATTTTAATATAGCAGGCGTTTACTACAACGAATTTGAATCCACGAGGAACTCGCTGGGAATTTCGTAAAAAAATCCCCAAGGAAACTTACGGGAATTTCGAAGCCCTTAAAGAATTTCAGGCGGATTGCCTAAGGAAAACCAAAAATCCGGATTTACTGATTAACATATTGACTTTTAGTTCTGAAAAACTTGATGTTCCCAAAAATTCAGAAACTAAGAAATATATTTTTAAGAATCGTTGGTAGAAGGGAAAACACTTCCAGAATACAAATCTTTTCGGCTCTCTTGCCTAAATGTTATTGTTCATTAATTTATGAATGACTCTGCAAAGATCCTTTTTCCATCTGCGACTTCATAACATATTTACTATGTTTTTTAGTACTTTGGACCAAACATTCTTTAAAATATTAGATATACGCAAGCGGTGGAGACATAACAAGAAAAAAGAAACTTCGTATGCGGACAGAAGCGTCGGATTTGAATAATGACATAATATGATCACAAATTTATAGTCAATGTAATAAATATGTAGATAGAAATAGATAAAAATGATCGCTAAATTAAAAAAAAAATCTGAACCCAATTCTATGGCCGTAGCAAACAATTGGAGTTTAAACAACATTTTACAGACATTTTTGAATTCAATTGACATTCGACTTTCGTCGAGTGCAGACGACCGCTCCGCGCTGTTTATTCTCAAACTTTTTTTTCATCGTGAAAAAATAAATTCTGAACTCTAAACTACGTACTGATAGTTAGGCCAAGCCCTAAAGCATACCAAGCCCTATGACATACGGACCAAGTGCGTGCCACGCATAGCAAGCTTAAAATAATGAGCTGCGATAAAAAAAAATGAGCGTAGAAGCTCTGTAAACCAAAGAAACTGTTGTTTTGCGTAATTCTTAATCGCGATATCGAAGCAGAAAAAACGTCTACCAAGTGCAAACCGGCTCTACTGACCGCCGATAGCAAGAGAGCGCCCTCTTGCTTACCCGCCCTACTCACTCCAACTCCTACATCTTGGAGCTATCAATGCCAAACTCCACCACCACCGGCTTCGATGGAAGACGCACCAACAACAAGCAGTGCTACAATTTCTGCAAACGCAGCAAAAGCAACAGCCACAACTAAACTAACGACCAATATTGCGAAATCGGTGCAAACGGCCGCTGCGCCAAATTCAATGGTAACAAAAACGGTGAGCTCCGATAACTACGTTTCCCCTGGTAGCCCCACATATTGGCCAGCAGACCCCAGAAAGATACCTGATCCAATTGACTTCGCGGTGACAAAAAACATACCACGCAATTTAATAAACGCCAAGGCCCTTCCGGACCTTTCTTCAGATCACTCGCCGCTGTTGATAACCTTCCTTCAAAGCCCAGAAACTACGGATCGCTCCTACAGGCTGACGTCGCACAGAACCAATTGAATGAAATACAAAAAGTATGTGAGTTCCCACATTGAGATAGCCCACCCAGCTCAATACTGAAGCCGACATAGACTCCTCCACCTCCGCTCTGGAAGAGGTACTTGTGACTGCAGCTAGGATCTCAACACCACAACGGACGGATGTGCATGTGCAAAAAAACAAATTCAAAACGAAACACCTTATCCAAGAAAAGAGGCGTTTGCTACGGCCGTGGCAAACCAATAGATCGCCATGCTCAAAGCAACGTCTAAATGAAGCCACACGCAAACTAAGCCGGGCCCTGAAGCAAGATGCCGAAAATGCATAATTGAGATATATTGAGAAACTCTGGCCAACCAGCACAAAGCATCCCTTATGGAGAGCTCACCCAAACTAAAGCTCGCCGACTGAAACCATCACCCCGATAAGATAGTCATCTGGTTGCTGTACCCGCAGCGACAAAGACAGAGCCGAAACTTTTGCCTCACATCTCCAGGGCGTTTTCCAGCCGAACCCTGCTTCAAATCCATTTGAACTACCGCAAACCCAAACTGAAACGGAATCTACTCCAACATCATTTCGTCCGAACGAGATCACGAAGGTCATGAGGGAACTGAAGCCGAAAAAGGCTCCCGACGATGACCTAATAACTCAAGAAATGATAATTGAACTTCCGAATTGTGCTATTGAGGTCATCTGTAAAATTTTCAAAGGGATCATAATTCTCGGCCACTACCCAAATCTATAAATATAATGATACCGAAGCCCGGAAAAGACCACACGATTTCATCATCTTACCGACCAATAAGTCTGCTATCATGCTTGTCCAAGTTATTTATAAAATGCCTATTAAAGCACATAATTCCTTATCTGGGAGCTCACATCATCCCAGCTCATCAATTTGGCGTCAGAGAAAAGCATGGAACTATCGAGCAAGTTAACAGAATAACATCAGAAATTCGCACAGCCTTCGAGCATCGAGAATATTGCAGCGCGATATTGTTTCTCAAGCATTCGACCACGTCTGGCTCGACGGCCTCATGCACAAAATTAAAACACTTTTGCCGGTATACGCGCACAAATTACTTAAGTCGTATCTCTACAACAGAGTCTTCGCAGTGAGGTGCAACGCAACAACATCCGCCACCTACTCAATCGAAGCTGGAGTTCCACAAGGAAGCGCACTTGGACCTACCCTATTTGTCCTATACACAGCGGATAACCCCACAAGCGACCAGCTAACACTATCCACTTTCGCTGACGACACTGCGATCCTCAGTCGATCCAACAACCCAGATCGCCAACCACCTCAAGGTAGTCGAGAAGTGGCTATCTGACTGGCGTATTAAAATAAGTGAACAAAAGTGTAAGCACATAACGTTCACTCTCAACAGACAAACATGTCCTCCGCTCTACCTGAACAACATAGCTAAGGCACATTGAATGCAAGAAAATTCATCTAAAACTCCCGATCGCCCCTGTGCCTGGACTACAAGGTCCTGCTCTACAACTAAACACTAAAGCAAGGACGTATGGCTCCCAGATTTGGGGGAACGCGTGAGGCACCAATCTAGACATCATTCAGCGCGCCCAATCAAAAATCCTGCGAACTATCACTGGGGCAACGAAAATATCTCTTCCTACAGTTAAGAACGAAATAGAACAACACAAAAAGCGTCCTACAAGGAAAAACACTGCCCATCCAAATCCTCTAGCAAGGGACTTAATACTGGTTTCCAGAAGAAGCCGTCTACTACGTAACGACCTTCCAACCCAGCCATAATTAGTCAGGGCCACTTACTCTGTACCAGTCTACATGACTGCTAGTTAGGTAGTATTGTAAGATTTGATACACTTATTGTTAGTCTCATAAATGAGAAGATTCAATAAATAAAGCAAAGCCTAAAAAAAATCTTTGAATTCTGTATATTTACCTGTCGCTTCGGTTATGAGACTCCTTACATTTACTATTAGTAGCTCGATCTTCACGATGGTCATCTGAAAAAATGAATATAATAATAATAATAGCATAATAAATCATTGAGGGATAATAATATATCACAGGGGGACGGTTATTCATTTAAAATGTTTAAAAATGTATATCAATAGATAAATTATGAACCCATTACCTAGTTTGTGCGTAGTTGAACGGAGGTCGTTTGGTGTTCAATGTATATAAGCGAAAAATCGGGGTTTTGACGTCCAATTTATATATAAAAATTTCATATTTTTTCAATATCGAATAATTCTGTGGACAGTTGGATGCAGCGTTTAAAAGGCTACGCTACTTCCGTAGTATTTCGTTTTGCTATTGGTACCGCTCTTACTTTGACGAGAGCCGTAGCAGAGCCATAGCAAAATGGCAAACCCTATGCTCTGCTCGGCTCAGTTTTGTCTTGAAAATAGCTATATCAATAGATATAGCACGGCTGTCGAGTGCCTCTGTTTCTGTCATTGTTTGTTCTCGTTTTTGGTTTTAAATATTGTTATTTTGTTCAGAAAGAACACACGAACAAGTATATACATAGATAAGATGCATATGTTAGGTACTAAATCTCTGCAGCAATGCACTGTACTTATCTATCTATAAGTACAACCTCCACTTGGGCCTACGTAAATACAAGCAACCCGAAATATGACCTCCTGCGAGCGGTCTGGGTTTAAGATACCATATGTGCTATCGGGGTGACTGTGTGCTCCCTTATCGCACTTAGAGTATTTTCCACGATCGGGAACTGTCCGATGCGTGGGTCTAGAACTAAGATCAATAATGTACATTCTCATGTTAGCTATTTAAGCTAGGATTTGAACGAATAAAATTTAGTTTGAAATATCAACTCAACAACGTCAGACGCTCGTTTCAGTTACAGCCTCTCTCGACATATTTATTTAAATTTTAAAAATATTTTCTTTGAACGTACTTGCGCAAAGCGACAAATAAAATTTCAGTGCAAAAGAAATATGCAGCAGATAACAGAAACACAGGGAGGAAAATGATCTTATTTGTGTTTACATAAACAAATACTTATTTTAACTATATTAAAAAGAATTTATTTAATCGTTTATACGCCTGGTAACAATGTGTCAAGTTTTCAGTTCGTCACTGTACGTTATTTTGCTCAGATTTTAATTGTATTCCGACTACGGTCACCAGTGTTTCCACAAAGTGGGGAAATTCCCCTTTTAAGGGGAAATTAGTATGGTATTATGGTATCACCAAAGGCGCGCCCACTCTACTATAGTAATATTGTTTACAGTAAATATGTCTTCCCCTCTGGACCCTAATTTCCCCTTAGAAGGGGAATTTCCCCTCATTGTGAAAAAACACTGACGGTCACACCGATCAAAAAAGTAAAAAAAAAAAATTGGCCGCGATTCCCCACGAATAATAATGCATTTCGGGATTCATTGTCGGAGTATTCACGCAGGAATGTATGTAGAAAATTAGGAAAAAAAAAATATTCATTTAAATTAATTTTTTGGGTAATAATTATAAAATTTGTATGCATTAGAAGGTAAAAACATGAATTTGATGGTTTCCGCACACATTACTGCGTGAATACTTCGACAAGGAATTTAAAAAATCGCTGCGAATTGCGGTTGTTTTTTTTATTGTTTATCATTTTGGATCGGTGTGACCGCAGTCGAATTACAAAGAAAAACGGAACAACATAATAACATCAAAAAGTATACTATATAGAAGGGACAAAAAAAGTGTCATATGGGGTTTTTAGCGGTAGAACCCGCATTTCTCCGTGGAACTCGCAATGCTATGGCACCGGACTGAGGTGTACATATGTGTTCGAATCCCGGTTATACTTTAGATTTCCTTCCTTTTTTTTTTGGTTTGTTTTTTCCTTCCGTTTTTATTTTAGTTAGTTTTTTATTTATTTTTGTTACGTTTCTTTTATGTGATTTCTTAAAAATAAAATAAGAAAGGAAGCTAACTTCGGTACACCAAAGTTTGTATACCCTTGCACTATTGGATTATTATACATTATACTATACATTTATCTTTACAGCTAGCGATCGTTTCTATGGTAGCTACACTACTGGCCGAAAAAATAAGTTCATGCGTATAAGGTCGATTTGCTGACGAAATCTGGTCTCAGTTTCTTGTACTGACTTGACAGTGACTTCTTGTTAGAATGCCAAAAATAATAGCGAATGTAGTTTAAAATATGGGTGGATATACTGGATACTAATCGAAGTTTAATAATATGAAGTAAAATGTGAAAAATATCTAATACGTTCAGAGTTCTACGCTTAGAAAAATGTCTTTACTTATTATTTTGGCCAACCCATTTTCATGCTTTTTGGATAAAATTGATTCCGGACTTTAAATGAATGAATGAAGTGTAAAATCGCTTTGACATTTATTCTTATAATGTGGAACAAGAAAGGAAGCTAACTTCGGCACGCCGAAGTTTGTATACCCTTGCAGATTGGTTTTCATATTTATATTATAAATTATAATGCCGAAAACAGACACTAAACTGAGTTTCATAACATTTTACCTATACTTATTATGTTTACAGTTTGACAGTTACAGTTATGCATTCCCAGCTTTACCTTTTCTCTACTACGAATCGCTTCTATGGCAGCTATATGATATAGTTGTCCGATTTTCATAATATTTATACCAAAATTCTTTAATAATAAGTAAAGCTCATATCTCAGAGTAGATGATAATACGTTGAAAAACAACGAAGTTATAATTTTTTCGATTAATTATTCGATTAATTTCCCGATCGTTCCTATGGCAGCTATAAGATATAGTCGGCTGATTTTCATAAAAGTTTTACCAAAATTCTGGAATAATATAAAAAGGCTATATCTTAAAAATGATGGAATAATATTGAAAAACAGCCAAGTTATAATTTTTTTTTCCAAAAATGTATCGAACATTTGTATGGCAGCTATATGATAAAGTCGTCCGATCCGACATATATAGCAGTGAGAGTACATAAAAGACTATATGCAAAGTTTCATTCAGATAGCTTTAAAACTGAGGGACTAGTTTGCGTAGAAACGGACAGACGGACATGGCTAGACCGACTCGGCTATTGATGCTGATCGAGAATATATATAATTTATAGGGTCGGAAACGTCTCCTTCACTGCGTTGCAAACTTCTGACTGAAATTATAATACCCTGCAAGGGTATAATAAGTACGAAAACTAAAAATAAAGTGGGTTTTTTCATTAGTTTGTTAAACGAATATTGTAGGGAAAAATTGTAAAAATAAAAACGCCACGTGAGTACCTCGACTTATCCTGTAACGAATGAGGTATAATTTTTATAGATCGGATGCTTCTGTGGACAGTTAGAATGTACATTGCAAAACCAACTTTTTTGGGAGCGACTCGGACTAACTCCTCTGCCTCAAATTGTTTTGCAATACGAAATGTATCAAAAATTGTTCAAATGTTGTGTTATTATATGTTATTTAATTCATTAAGGGTCCATTCTGGTTAGTTAGTTTAGTTAGTTAGCAAACATAAAACTTTAAACGCGTTTTCTCGAAAACTACATTTTTTTTTTAATACGCGTAATGAAGTTGTCAATGGAATAGTCTACAATTACATAGATATAATAACCATTGGATTAAAAATCAACAAAAAAGGGAAGAAAATTTTCACAAAAAAGAAAAACAAAATGTTGAAAAAATGGGAAGAAAATTTTCACAAAAAAGAAAAACAAAATGTTGAAAAAATTTTCCGCAACCACATTCATACTCAACAAGATCATTTTTGAATTTTTTGTTTTAGTCGATTTTGACGTCCTGTAGAACGGTTCCTTTTTTGGGCATGTTACGTCGCCCTGTGTCCTGCTTCAGGACATACTCTAAAAATTTTGAAATTTTTGCTAAATCATCTTTAAATCATCTTTAAACTATACATGTGACAAGTTTGAACTTTCTGTCTTTTCCTTTGTCCACAAAAAAGTCCTGAAAATTGCCTATTTTTTGGTCCAACTAAACAGAATGGACCCTTAAGCTAACTTTAGCCGTTTTGCACAATCATTTTTTTTAAAGTGGCCCGTTTTGCACCGAATTTTATATATTATATATGACGAGGATTCACCATCCGAGTCCTCAACTGGACTTTCTGCGAAACGTTTCCTGGCGCGTGGCATGATTCCTCAAAACTTCAACCAACTTGCTTGCCACTCAAAAACGCTGTGTCATTCATTTTCAACTCCTTTTTACCTTTCAACACACACGCAGGTGTGGTGAGTTCTCAGAAAACAATATCCGTCTCTTTCATACCCACGCCCAGGCTACGTTGGCAAAACAGTGTATGCCTCGCACGAAAGAACAGAGAAGCAATAGTAAATTAAACAAGTGTGTACCCACAAAAATCGTTACAATTTGAATTAACAAAATAATCTGCGACATATACATGTATGTATATAATTTAAATAATATATGTATATATATTGTGGTAGGCTAGATACATATTAGGCCCACTGTACAATGTATTAGCATAGGATCAGTATGAAGCCCATTGTATCGAAGAGGCATACAAGATAAAATCCCCATTAGAGTGAACTATAAGACTGTCATCTCTGTCTATCGCGTGTATTAGCATTAAGAGATAAATATGTATACCTAGCTCTGTCATACATCGAAAAGGCATAAGAGAAGAAATATATCGAAGTCGCGCCATTCGGTGGCTTGTGCTCGAGGAAAAAAGTTTGAATAAAGTGAAACTTAAAGCATCGGGAATCATATTCTAACGTTTACAATATGTATATATTTTATACATCTACATGTGTTGCCGCGTTCACGCACACATACACACAAAACCCACTTACACTTATATACAGTGGATCGCAGCTTATTTCGTGCAGTCAAGAAACTAAAGTATAAATCATCACTGCTGCTCTACCATAAGAGATATCGAAACAATTTAAATGCAGTGTTTTGAATCAGATATCCTACATTTTAAATTAAAAAAAAAATATCTTCCCAATTAATAAGAACAAACAATAATATTAAAAAAACAAATTTATGACCTTTTTTCACGCCGAAGCTTATTTAGTGCAGCTAGCTAAAATGTAAGAAACAATGAATTTTTGGCTTAATTTCTTTTTTTATTTTGGCTTTGGTATTGGTAGCTTATGTATATTTTAGAAGTTTCTTGGCCTGATCACATTAAAATATGAAGTTATGGGAAAATAAGTAAAATAGGATAATTAGTTCTCTTTCAATTTAAGACAGAAAAAAAATCACCGTGGTACTACGAAAATGTTATTCTTAAATCGCACATATATAAAACATAAATTAATCGTTTGTCCGTGAAGATTGGGCCAAACATAAGGGCCGAAATGCACCGAATACATTTTTCAGTGAACATTAAGTTCATTACATGGACCAAAAAAAAAGTGAAATCATTAACAAACGTCTGTCAAATTTGTTATATAGATAGAGCACGAAATAAGAAACAAGTGTAGTGCCGATTTAATACGCCTCTTGTTTCAGAAATACATCTATAAGGCTCTAGTAGTGTGAAAAGAGCCATTTATAAGGAAACCAGCACAGGAGCAACTTCAAAACCTTTCATAGGAGCTTATAATTCGTCCGATATTCTTTTGAAATGTTTTTATCTTTACCAATAAGTAAAAGTTTAACTAATTTAATCCTGATGACAGTCAAAATTATTGGCGGAGACCCAATATTGAGCTAGAAACCAAACACTTGCAAGCTACTCTGAAGCAAGGCGGCGATCGTGTCTTATTTGAGCCTAAATGGCTTCCTGTAGAGTAGGAAACCAAATTTTTTTTGGCAGGATCTTGGAAACCAATATGTTCCCTTCAATATAAAATGTTAACTTCTTTCAAAATGTAGAAAACGTGGTCACACGGGATAGTTTGCAAAACTATTAGTACAGCGGTCCCTACTACTTATCAGATTTTCGGAAGCTTTAGCTCACACAAAACGGTCCTAATGACAAAAAAACAACATCAATGTCACCCAGACATAATCATTACTTAAAATTTTTAGCAAATATTGGACTAGCCATCCCAAAAATTAAAAGTTTTGACCAAAATTATCAAAAATGTAGTGCCTTAGAGGAATTGATTAAAATTAATCTAGAAACATTAAAAAAAAACTAGTTAATTCAATTGAAACATCATCTGAAAGGTATTCAGAATAAGATAAGAGGTCACATAAAATTGTTTATATTAAATTAATAAAAATAAGTTGAATCAAACGAAGTGCACGAAATAAGCTGCGGCATGAAAAAAGCCCTCAAATTAGTTTTTATTAAAATACTAAATCGTTTTTATAATTAGGAAGATTGTCTTTGTTCAGTATAAATTTTAGTACAAGTACTAAAAGTACTGCGTTTAAATATTTGGATTATCTTCAATCGTTTAGCCACAGGGACGTTTTAAATTTTCGTTTCTTGACTGCACGAAATAAGCTGCGATCCACTGTATATATATTAAAAAAAAAATAAATAACGCTTCCATTTGTTTCGATAAGATTATCTTTTATTCAAAAACATAACTATTTTTCTTTTTAAACTACGATTTTTATTTTATAAAATGTCATATTTTAGGATATTTGCCAATAATATTTATTAAATAATATTTATAATATTTTAGAGGTTGTGCAAAGTCTGTGTAAAATAACGGAAAAAATGTTTATTTAGAAATTTCAGAAAGGGTATAGCAAAGTAGAGTAACACAAAGTTTACAGGGGATTCCCCATACTACTGAATGATAATACCGACATCTGGTAACGCTGGTCGCTAATGAACGCGCGGTCTGGTAGACCGCTTACTCATAAACGTAAAATCTGGCAACGCCCAGTTTTAGTATTTCCCTGTTGGTATTTTCCGGGCAATGCCCCG
>VNKB01002934.1:0-13907 GCA_008042735.1 Drosophila leontia | reverse complement strand
CTCACCGTTTGCTGGCACGTGGTCTTCGCTGAGATATGGAAGAATATCAGATTCTCGCCGGCAATAATGTAGGACACACCATAACCGTCGTCGGCCACGGGACCGAAGCCGCCGCCGGCACTGATGCAGTTCGGATGCTTCTTCAGGTCCATCTTCGGCGTTTGGCCGTGCGGTGTCTGACTAGTGGACAGGCGCCAGGGCTCGCTGAGAACCTCGTTGAGGAAGGGTGAGTCCACCTCCAGGTACTTGGAGACGACATACAGGCAGAACAGATGCCGGTCGATGCCCCGACCGCACATGGCATCCTGGTAGCCCAACTGATGCCGGTCGGCGGCCTCTTGCATCATCTTCACGCGCTCATCGTTCTGTTTTGGGAATAAGTATGTCGTTTATTTAGGGACCTCCAGGAAATCTTAACTGTCACAGCTTACGGTTGTGTTGGGATTCTGCATGGCCTTCACCCAAGCGGCCGATTCGATGGTGCAAGGACGCACTGTCTCGGTTCTGCCTTCGCGGAACAGGCGCGTCATTGAGGCCTCATAGGTGAGCGAGAAGCGCCCGGCATCCCGGTAGTAGGCCAACTGCAGGGCCATTTGAATGTAGGCATCCGGCGAGATGCGACACTTCTTCATGAAGCCCTTGCCGTACTCCTGGTGCACCAGGATGCGCAGGTTCACCTCATTGATCAGTTTCGTCACATCGATGGTGGCCTCCTCGATTTGGGTGAGGCAGGGCGTCAGATCCCAGCTGAGGCGGGTGGGCGTGGGTGGTTGGAACTCGGGGGTTCCCTTGGTGTTGCCAGTCTCATCGTATCTAAAGGATCACCGAAATGTTAGTTTATTCTCTGGGTAAGCCTTATTTTAGAAGTCATTAGATTGCAAGCCACGTAAACCAAAAACATTATTTTTGTTAATTTTGTGGAAAATAGGTTGGGTTAGTCACGAAATAAAAATTAACATTTAATTTGTGTTTTGTTGCCTTTTTGGATTGAGCCGAGAGAGGTAGCTGTAAATATCCATTGCATGTCTCAGTAGAACGACTTAGAAGTTAAATTTAAATTAAATTTAAGAGAACGAGGATATATGTTTTTTTTTCGGTTGTTCTCGCAGACAGAAAGTAAGGAAACTGTTAACAGTTATTTGCAAGCTATGCATTTAACATTTTCTTTTTTTTTTTTTCTGAATCATTCACTTAATATGTATATTTTTAGAAGCTTTAACGCTTTTTAAACCTCTCAATCGTGCTCGACCCAAAACGACTTAAATTGTTTTTAGCTTTGCTTTGTGCTTGTGTGTGCTTGTTGTGCTTTGGAATTATGTGTTTACCCATAAATATCATCACCAAATATATACTCCCAAAGATGTCCCAAAACCGGTGCATCGGCCCTATAAAAAAGGTGTAAATAATGGTGTAAGATAATTTGTTAGGCCACTACCAGAGTTAAAATAATTATTTGTTTGTGGAATGGCGTCCACAATGGGACGCTAATGGGTGTGAACTGAAAACTGAAAACTGATAACCGACAAAAATTGCAAGCTGGGGTCATAGGAGAATTGAAATCATCATTACCCCTCCGACACAAGATCGTCGACGATCAGGTTCTCCCACATGTGTGAGGCGATGGCGGCGTCGGACCTTTTTGGATTTTCAATTTGGCAAATCGTTTCAGAAATTTAAGTTTATAGCGAAAATTAAGGGTTTCTCAATTGAATGAAGAAAGGTGTGTTTTGGGAGCAAGACTCGTTTTGCACTTACCACGTGTGCTCGGCATTGAAGCCAACACGTCCGTTGGTGCCCACACAGACGGTGAAGCACTTGTCGAACCAGCGATTGTAGCCATTGCCATGGAGCAACTTCTTGCCAAAGTTGTCCAGCAGCTCGGGACGGGCCAGATCGAACTCGAAGGGTTCGTCATCCAAGGAAAGCACGAAGGCGGCGGACTCAATGGTACGCAGGGAGACATGATTGGCGCCCCTCGAGAAGAAAGTGTTGCGGGCCTCCGCCCACTTGGAGCGATTCCAGGCGGTCAAAGCAGCCAAATGCTCTTCGCCATCCACAGGAGTGGCCTTCGCCTTCAGAATTTCCTCGATTTGACTGTGGAAACAATTATTAACGTTTAAACTTAACAATAGTTAGGGAGTCACACTCACACTTGAAGCTCGCAAGGACGCAGGATGCGACCCTTGTAGTAGATGGGCATCTTGTAGTAGCAGCCCTTGTGCAGCACCACAATGTGGTTGGAGTCTCGGTAGTGGATAATGCGATCAGTTTCCAGGCCGGGAATACGGGCCGTGTTGAAGGTGCGCTCATACTGCCAAGAGCACAGAGGAATCATTCCCTGGACCATGATCTAACAGTGAAGTCAATCAAAAGGTCAGTAAAGGATAGATTTGAATAATACTACAACTTACAGGCTGCAGTTCCTGGTGCTCGATCAACCGGCGGAAGTTCAGCAGCAGGGAGATCACATTGGCCGCTCGCGCCGCCTGCTTATCGGTGAGGTTCATGAAGATGGCGTCCGTACCGTAAAAGTTGCTGTTCACGCACAGGGGGCTGCGACCGCGCAGATACACATACTCCTCCCACCAATCGGACACGTAGTTAGTGGACCACCAGCTCTTAAGGATGAGATACCACTGCAGCTTCTTGCCGATGGTCTGCTCGAATTCCTTGGCCAGTCGCTCCATGCGCGTGTAATTGTCATCGTCCAGCAGGGGACGAACACTGCGCAGGTACCGGGTCATCGTGTCGCTGACAGAGGGCAATGGAAGACGGGGCAGCGATCCCTGGAAGCTGTACAGGCCGGGCTTGTTCCAACTGGACAGTACTCGCACCACGGCCACCCAGAGCATGGTGGGCAGGGAGACACGACTACCGGGAGCTCTCGATTCGTACATCCAGCCCTTGTACATGAGCAGTAGCTTGAGAGTATATCTCATGGTGAAGCAGATCGAGAGCCAGATCACTAGGGCGGCCGCGAAGCAGGCAGCCACTTGCCAGTTGATTGTGTTGGAGGGCAGATGGACCAGAATTCGGTTGGTTAGATTAAATGGGGCCTGGTAGCCGGCAAAGTGCAGGCCCAGCGCTATGGCCGATATCAGCCAGAGGCTCTGAATGTGCGCCGGATAGACGCCATTGCGTACTCCGTTCTGCAAGGATCGGAGAAAGAGGTTTAGAACAAATTTTGTTTGCAAATTCCACTTTATAGACTTACTCTGGCACGGGCTAGACGCTTTTTCCAGGATCGGACGCCAGAGTTCCACACCAAATTGAGCACTTCGTGGTCATAGTTGATGTCGAAGCCCTCGTGGGTGATGGCAAAGGAGAATGCCACGGCAGAATGGGCTTCAGCCATAGCTGTCGGCTTCTATTGATATCCGACGTGAAAGAAAAATGCTGAAAAGGGATTCAAAATGTTTAAAAACTAATTTTTAGTTCAAAGAATTATAGGCTGGGCTTATATACCCAAAATTTTTCCACGTAAGGTTGACGCCCACTAATTTAAATGGTGCTAATTAACTCCTTTGTGGTCTAGATGCTCTAGCCGTAACAAGTCATAAATGAATGGCTGATAAGATAATTTGGAAATTGCCAGACATCTGAAGCATGTGACTCACGACTTGGTCAGTTGTGTTGGGCAGTGGTGATCGCGTTTAAATGCGTTTTAGATCATACCCCCAACTGGTTTATTATTGGCGATTGTTTGGTTTGGCTCAGTACAAAGTTCATCGCAATATATTGCCTGGTTGGGCCTCTCTTTATATAAATTAATTTGTACAGCATTCGATGTCATAACATTCCGCATGCAACCGATGATTGACGTCACTGAGAGCGCTTTCATTCAGCGGCGATAACCCCAACGCGGGGCTGCAGATAGAGTCTGGCTGGGACCGTTGGATTCTAGGTCTAGGCAGCAATCGCAGACTAGCATCTGGCGGTCACTTCTAGAATGGACTTCAGTGTGGTAGAGAATCAAAGTTCGTTATAGTCTAGCTATCAATCCCGCATTGGGAAAATAATTATAATTGTTTTCGCTTAATAGGTTCTGGGCTTCCCCAGGCTGGAAAACTGCAATTGAATATCTCAGCTGGGATTGAATATCGCAATTGCACATATTTTATTGCCATTGTGATTTGTTTGTGCCTCTCTCAGCTTTGGAACTTGGCATACTAATGGACTTGGAAGTATCTACGAGTTTATTTATATTTCTTTATAGTTATAGAACAAATAGAAGTTATCGGGAGATGGCATGCCCAAAATGAGACGGAACTGCTACTCTAGACCAGATAAACCTTGATTCGTCGCAGACGGACTTGGTGAAGGTCAGTGCATCGGATCGGACATACCTTCTATTGTTCATGCATATCAATAAACCAGAAAGACCGCCACAAGCTCCAACTCGAAATAGCCACAACGACCAGATACGATACAAATTCGTTTTCGTTTTCAATTTCGTTTGACCCAGTTCGAGGCGACGACTATGCGGCGTATGCTTAATAATTTGAGCACCGACCACACCGCCACTGCCGGCATTTATTACTATTTTATTTGTTTGCGTATCAGCGAGAGAAGCAACAATAACCACATACTACAATAACCTTACTCACTCACTCACAGCATAGGAAAACAAAAAACAAGAAATAGCTAATATATGCGCGATTTGTTGCTTTTTCTATAAGATCTTTTTTTCCGCTGGGCACGACTGGTACAAAGTCCACGAATTATTTTTTCCACTGTCGTCGGTCGACCATTGGCCGTGTGATCTCTTCCTATTCGCGCGCTGTTAATTATATTGCAGAAAATCTAAATTGATGTGTTTCTAGATACCCGTGCAGTGGGCTCCGACCTTGCGTTTATTTGTGAGAGGGGGCGGGACCGGACCAGCGCCGGTTTTATGTAACAACTTAAAAAATTCCCCTGTCCCGCGAAACTGATAACAGTAGGCAGCAGCTAGCTACTATCTCGGAAAATAATACAATTTTAAACTATCAAAAACATGTGCCAGAATTTGGGTCACAAACACAGCGACAGCGTGATAAAGACGGGAGGAAGGGAAAGATCAGGGCAACGTCGTAAGCCGCAAAAATGCAACCTTTGCCGAGTCAATCAACTGTTGTTTACGCTTTTCCGACCTTCAGCGGAGGTGGAAAAGCAAGTGCGAGGCAAAACACAAACAAACCTTCTTATCGGCGAATTAATTCTAATTCGTTTAACGATTTCCTCGAGAACGACGCTGAGAATTAATTGCACTTCGGTGTGTGTGTGTGGCGATGGTATTTATAAACTTTGCCTTTTTCCTATGACAATTTCGAAATCCTAGACGAGATGCACACACGAACGGGGGTATATCTTCTGGGGGATATGTCGGAATCCCCTGTTTTATAGGCGACTTGATCGGTTGAACGCCGAGCGTTGACTGAATCGACTGTGAGCGGAACGAGCTCACTTGGGTCTTAAAAGCACTCGCCACGGAGCGCCACAGAGACACAGTCGATTTTCTTTTCTTGTATGGGTGAGGGTCGGTTTGGTGGCCAGTGAGTGGGTGCGTCACGAGTCGAGGGGCTCGTTGCTGCGAGAGCTCGCAGAAGTGGAAGGGGTGCGCATCGTGTGGAGTGTGTTGACCGGCGATATTCGCCCCCGTCGCCGCCTCTGCCTTAGCCCGTCTCAGATCGATAGAGCCTTATCATAAACTGGCGGTTCGCTGGCGAAATTGATATCCGATTGGGCCAATATACACTCATACTCGTATACTACATATTTGATGGATGTACTTTCCAGCTGAAGAGTTTAGGCTCTTCATTTACCCCTTGAAAGAGTGCTTTCGAACTCGTCTAGCCGGGTTTCTTGGAAACTACTGGGCTTATAGGACTGTGTCAATAGCACTTTTAGTTAATAGTTACACAAGAAATTGATGAATAAACACATAAACAAGTACTTATTCAAAAAATATATTTATACAAACTTTTTACTACACACATCGTATCTAGTGTAAACCAGAAATGACCTTTTCAGGGCAACATATAAAGATTTTGAGGTCTTTGCAACAAAGAAAATATTACACATTAAATATGAATTGACTTTGCTGAATTCCTCGAAAGAAATTTGATTAATTAAATGTTCTATATCTTAACAAAAAGAAAAGGAAACCCCCAAGAATACTCATTATTTTGGGCTTCCCAACTCCGTAATACCAGGTGCTTATCCGATATATCGTTCACTCGGCTATAAAAATAGCATAAATGGACTATAGTAGAGATTGCAGCCGTGTCGCTCACGTAACATCGAAGTGCGGTATCATAAAAAGATAAGGACATGAATGAACTTTAAATTCGGCAGAGGGACTTTGCTCTTTATGCAGATGGACGCCACCATATGCTACAAGCACATTTTATACAAGCTTCTGTAGGCTGAAGATCAGCTCTCCAGAGCAGCTCTTATCGCGGTTACACGGTGAGTTAGTAAGCCTGTTTATTTGTTTGCCACACATGATAAACGGAGCTGAAAAACAAGTCTTAAATGATTTGATTTTATAACCAGAGAACTGACCAATGAAAAGGCCCAGATAAGCAGCAATTGAGAGTGTTCCTATCGCTCACTATTTATAGTTGAAAGTCCAATATCTATCGCTGTGGCGGTGGGGGGCCTGTGAGAACTCTAGTAAGTAGTACGCAATTTCGGCGAAATGGGAACGATAACGACTGGAGCACGCGGTTGCGATAAGAGTCAAGTGAGTGCCTCTGCCAGAATAACCTAGTGCAATCGGTGACGCGTTGAAAGTGTCTACCTGGCGTAAATAACACTTGCTTATCGCGCAGCAAAGATCTTGGTTCTCCCGAAGAAAGTCTGCCCAAACTGGGGGGCTTATTAGGGTTTTGAATGCCACAGCAATGTGCCGGGCACGCTGGTATCGGTGTATCTGTATCTTCACGTTGGACTTTGGACCGCAGCAAACTTGAAATGTGCGACGGCTGCCGACCAAGGCAGCGACCGCGGCAGCGACAGAGGTAGCGACGCATGTCTAACGAGGGCGAGACGAAAGGCGAAGCGATATTAACGCTGGGAACCAGTTGTGCCGCGACGACCCCCTCGCAGATCATTCACAGCTGCCGGAGCAGCAGCAGCAGCAAAACAAAGTTAATAAAAGCACGAGAGCTACCTGAAAGATACTCGACTGCGAGATACCCGGTTTCTACACTATCAGGTTTACGAAATGAAAAGTAGTTGGTAATCCAACTGACACTATTATTATATGTACTTACTTTAATAAGAAACAAAAAATAAAATAAGAGCATTATTATTTTCAGGGACAGTAGCTTAAATGAAAAAGAGGCTGATATATTAGCTTAATTTTGATAAAAAAAAACTTTTATCCATTTATACAAGATAAAACCCTTAAAAAACCGCACTGTAATCTAAGAATAACACTATCTTATACCTATTCATCTAAAGTGTCACAGAAGTATCTTTCAAGCGAAATCTAATTTATTTGTCACAAATATATTGATAAGAAACCTAAAAACTAAACTAAACAGTAAACAGTACTCTATGGAAAAGTTATTCCTATTATTTATTCCTGAGTGTAAGATACTGGGAAAGTATGTTCATATGTACTTTGCGATAGAGAAGATATTATTGTGACACTGCAAAATGTGATCAATCAATTTATAGATACAGGAAATAGTTTAATCGTGATCAGAATACTGATTGAAAAGGTACTAGATTTGACTATATAATATTCATTTTATTTTATTCTGTGTAGTTTATTAGTTTTACTCTAAAAGGCTTGAAATTTAAATCTATTTTAACCACTTGGATATAAATTTTAGTAAATGAATAGGAAACAGGGTGTACGAAGCCTTTTTGCAGTAATGACAAATATTGTAATCTGCCTAGAATTTTACCCTAACAGTGAAAATTTATAGCTTGCATGCTACTTTCACGTGTTTAAAACTGTTTTGGAATGCATTTACTGGGGCTTTTGACACGCTTGTTACAAATCTAGAATACCCGTTAACTGTGCGATTACCGGGTATGAAAACAAACAAAACTCTCAATGGAGGAGGTCAATACCTAATAGTTTCGCTGTTTTCCATATCAATTAGCGTTTGGGATTCTGGGCCTGTGTGTGCCTTTCGTTATTGTTGTTGCTGGGTCAGACTAAGCTTTTCTTTGACTTTTCCTTTGAGCGGCAGACACGTAGGCCGGAAAGGGAGCGGGAGAGACACTGACAGAGAGAGCTGCACCTGCCTGCATGTGTGTGGGTGTGTTTGTTTTACAGATGTTTACCATCTAGCAAAGCTCTCAGCAGCTCTGCTCTCTCAGCTTTTGCTCTGCTTCTCCTTCCACCCACTCTGGCCACAGGAGAGTCTGAGAAGCAGAGAGCAAAGCGAGAGGGAGAGAACCCCGTTAAGCCGCTCAGAAAACGCGACTCGGACTTTGAACCTCTTCGATTAAAGCGTGTTTTGAAAACACATAAGAAAACAACAACTATTTGCTGGCACTACAAAAATTAAAACAAACAAACAACAACAAGGACGGGTGTTGTAATAAATACTTTGCTCTTAGTTTTTGTGTCTATTTCGGGTAACGAGTTTTTTTTTACAAAAGTTGTGACCCAATTACTGCCAAACAGGTTGTGGAGTTTTAGCTTTTTGGGGGCGGAAACAGTTCGGCGTTGCGCTCCAGTAAGAGTAAGAGTAGGTCGTTGGGCCAACGGAAGCATGAGTTTTCGCGAGGAAATTGTAAATAAAACTTGTCAGCAATCGCAGAGTACTTACTTCTCGGCAATAAAATGCAATCCTTGCTAAATGCAATATCCTTAATCCAAAAATGCAAAACAAGCTAAACGAAACGGAGAAGGGCGCACAAAGAAAACAACACAAAATAAAGGTACAACGGACACGGCAGCAGCGAAAACGGCGAGAAGCGCGCGCAATGTTGTAAGCGTCACGGTGGTAAAAGAGAGACTGAGAAGTGAAACGAAAACAGACAAGAGAGCAGCAACAAGCGCGAATGTTCCACCATATGATCGGGGAGCTACATGGTTAAAGCACAAACATTCACCCATCACACAAATGCTTGCAACTAGCTCATTAAAAAGCTGCTTGAAATTTAGATTTTTCATAAATTAGACCTAAAATAATTAGTTTTAAATACAAAAAAGTATCCTTTCCATATCAAAAATATTCTAAGAAACCATATAAACGAAAACTTTTGCTTTTAAACTATTTAAACGACTAATTAGCTCTTGAGAATCATCTTAAAAACCTTTAACACGAAAATCGATCACATTTATATTTTCTCAAAGGAAAAGGCTAAGCAAATTCATATAGCAAATAAAAAATGTGAACAGAATAATTTACAAAATAATGGGCAATTATCTCCCGGGGTTAACGTGAAATGCGTGAAACGACAAACTATAAATTTTAGCACTTCACTTTCATTTTTCTTTCCCTCAGTAGCAATATTATGAATCAACTCACATTTAGCTTAAGTTATTTAAGCATTTTTACCTAAGCTTTATGTGCATTTTTAAGCAATTGTTAAAATTTTTAATTGCCATGAAATGGGAACCATTCTCACACGAAACTTGAACTTTAGCATACATAACTTAGATCACTATGCTAAATTGTGTACATTTTTAATTAGCCCGTGTTCAAGTTAAGATAGCTAAATAAAACAATCAAATTTGCCAATGCATGTCGAATTGCATAATCAAGTCAAACAGCGTGTCAAAACAAAACACGTTTCGCTTGATCGAGTGAGAAATATATTTACGAAATATATAAAAGGCTTCTTCAAATGGAATCTTTGCTTCTTGCATCGTAACTAATGTCTTAAGTAATCTGTTTCTTAGCACTATTCTGGGATGGGAGTAGCCTACTCCTCCGGCTGCTGCTCCTTTTCCTTGTTGGACAGACCGCGTATGCTGACATCGTAGACAACCTCCTCGATCTTCTTAACATCGTACTTCAGGGCATCAAAGCGCTTGCGCAGGCCATCGTTCTTGAGGTTCAATAGGCGGAAGCCTGTGTTTAGGTCCCCGATGAAGTGCGAGATGTTCAAGGGACGCTCGTAGTCGCCCATGGTCACAGAGTTGGTGGCAAAGCGCGAGAGCTCCGAAGCCAACTGCAGAATGCCCAGCAGATAGTCCTCCACATCCAAATGGAATCCGTCGGCCTGGTTGGTTTTCACTGCAATCGATAAATTTGAATTTCATTGATCTTTCCAAAGCTGAGCTTGCTGCCACTCACATCCCAGCATTTCGGCCACAGTTTCGCGCGTCACCAGGAAGCCCGCCTCCAGGTATATGACCAGGGCAATGAGAAATATAAGACGCTGAGTTATGTAGGTCCAGTGATCGGAGTATCTGTAGAAAGCGGATCATTAAACGCCCACCATGGGGATTTTGCTCTGACTCACCTGTAGTACTGCCCTGGTGGCACCAAGCCGGCCAATTTCTGGTACTTCTCGGAGCAGGCTTCGATCTGCTTGCGGGCCAAGCCACAGGCTCCACTGACTGTTGTTTTGGATAAACCCACAGAATAAGTAAAGTGACTAATTAACACCTCTATTAAATAATAACTCACTCTGACTCAAATCACTATGAATTATTTGGAGCTTGATTTGCGCTTCCTTTGCCAGCTGCTCAATTTCGCGCACCACGATGCGAATGTTCTGAAAGTATAGGATATATAGAGAGTGTTGCCTGTATTTTGGGTATATCCTACCTCCCGCAACTCCTGCTCATTGTCTATATACTTCTGATAGTTCGAGAAGATGTCCATATTCACAAAATTTGCCATTTTTGTCAATATATTTCAATTTGCCTTCCTTGTTTATGCCGGTTTTTATCGTCTATCGATAATAATAAGTGTTGTGAAACGACCTATGTTCGTTTAGCAAAGTTTAGCACCTTTTTCATTTTAACACACAGTGCTGCCAGACTTTCCGTTCGTGGGCGACCAGCGTTACCATTCTTTGTAAAACTTGATTCAGAAAGTCCCCTTTCTTTGAGGAATTTCAGTAAATAAACGGAATAAAATGAGCCCCTTTCCCCAGCTCATTATTATTTTCTAAAATTCAGCTTTTTCTTAGATTTTTCTCCTTGGAATTCCGCTCTTTTAAGCTTTTTTTTTTGTAAATCCAATTTATTTTGATCAGAAAAAATGACGTCACTGTTCATTGGGGCTAATTTTTCCTAAGAGACCACCTTATCTAATTTTATCATGGAAACAGCATTTTTAATATCGATACTTCATCGATATCCCCCCAGCTCTTTTGTTTTAATTAATTTTAATTCCAGCTCGTGACGAAAATGTCGTATGTGGGTGTCCCGAGACCAACAAGTTGTATATATATATCAGGACTAACGGTTCTCCTCCCACAGGGTCAAGGATATAACCCATATGGACAGCAAGGAGGCGGCTATGCCGCTCCCCCCGGAGCATTTCCGCCGCAGAATGCCCAGGTTTCGCCACAGGCGCAGCAATGGTTCGCAATGGTGGATCGCGATCGCTCCGGCAAGATCAATGCATCCGAGCTGCAGGCTGCCCTGGTCAATGGGCGTGGCGACCACTTCTCGGACAATGCCTGCAAGCTGATGATAAGTAAGCACGTCACTTTGAAATTCCCATAGGCGCTCCCCCAGCAGGAACAGTGACGTCAAAGGGCAGGGAATTCTTGTCTTCCGCCTGAGTACATACAAACATGTTTGCCCTGCCGTCCCCCAGTTTCTGGACTGCTCAGACGGACACGTACATATTTGTTTAGATCACCTTGGGGCGCCGCCAGACACCTACTATCTCTTTTGTTTACTCTGCAATTTTATTATTTTATCGCTACTTTTGATTCTGCTCCAAACAGGCATGTTCGACAACGACGCCAGTGGCACCATCGATGTTTATGAGTTCGAGAAGCTCTACAACTACATTAACCAGTGGCTGCAGGTATTCAAGACCTACGATCAGGACGCCTCCGGTCACATCGAGGAGCATGAGCTGACCCAGGGTAAGTTTTACGCTCTTAGTCACTATCTAGACTCCTTTAGCGGTAACTAATTGAACCGTTTGAAAATTTAAGTTCACATATTAGATTTCTATTTCTCTAGCAGATTCATCTGGAAACCATTTTAGTCCTAATTTTGTAGTGAAGTAGTCATTTCTTTCTTCGTTCTTAATCAGCAACAACTGCCGGGTCGATCTATCTATATCCGCTAACAAATACCCATTTTCCAGAATTTTATAAATCATAATATTGCAATTACAAAGTTTAATTTATTTTTAATTTTAAATTTAGTATGCTGGTTTGATGACCTAATAAAAACCAACACTGAAAAGGTTTTGAAATTGAAATTAATGGATTTACAACTGAAAGGGTATACAAACTTCGGCGTGCCGAAGTTATCTTCTTTTTTTTAACTTGCTGCAGTTTTTTTTATATAACTTCAAAAAGTCACTTAAAATATGTGCATTTCCACAGAAAGGTCCGACACGGCCAAAAAACTTAAAGTTATATTTTTTAGTTATATATGCAGAAGTGTTTCAATTGATCAAGTTTAACAGAATCTAGCATATTCTAAAACAGACTTCGAAATATTTTAATGCAATATACATAGTTCAACAGGATTTTTAATTATTTTATAGAAAGGGCAGAAACGGGTAGGGGAGAGTGGGGATATGTGAACCACTTTTTTTTTTATTAACATTATTATGTCTGAACAATTCGACGTAAGGGTCTGCTGTATATTAAAATCTAAAAGAGCCCACATTCCTTGGAATATTAAGTATTATGCAAAAATACTATCTTTTGTTTTGTAAAGTTTAATTGCTTTCCAAATTTAGTGTAGTGGTTCATCTATCCTCGTGGTTCACCTATCCCCACTCTCCCCTATGTTTTGTTTTGCTAATAACTTCTAAACCAGATGCATTATGCTTTGAGTTTTGCTTACTAACATCACTCAGAGAATGCAAAGACTCGAAAATAAACCCAAAATGGGATATACGATAACCATAACAGGTAAAATTAGATTTGCATTGTTGCTTCCCTTTACGTCCCGTGCCAATCTACTTAAAATTCAATGTTTAAAAGTGAAATTCATTTTTGAAAAAACTCATAACATCTTTTAAGAGGCTTCTAAATCCGCATAAATTTGCAATTGAATTTTTCAACATCAAAAATTCGTAGATTGTATTCCCTCGCAATGTAAGCTAAGAGTTTTTATGATAAGAAAGACTTTTTTTTTAAGTTTTATAAATTGTTTTTCAAGAAGAATAAACTTAAACTTATAAATATTTAAAATAAACGTTTCTTTCTCAACTGTTGGATACAGTAATCGCATTAAGACCTTATTTACTTGTATACTACCTATACAAAAAAAAATATCGCCATCTTTTTTACTGCTTTGCAGGCTTCAGGTCTAAATAAAGATACCCATATCTAGTTCATATAGTGAAAATCATGACTCACGGTTATAAACCAAAATGTTTAGTCAATTCATGAATCACAATGCTAAAAAATTGTGAAAAGTGACCTCAAATTGAGAAAGTTGTTTATGTCTATTCCGTATATGTTTTTAGCCTTTTGTAATCAGTATTTTTACATTTTATATAATTTTGTATTAAATATTAATTATAAATTAAGTAAAAAATCTAAACTATATTTATAATTAATTTTCAATATATATATCAAATTTTGAAATAAGATTACATATTTTTTGATAATTTTTTGGAAAAAAAAACAATATTTAAAAATTTATAAGTAAGCCAAAAATGCATTAAATTCAATTCGGAAAGTTGTTTTGAGTTCGTTTTTAAAAGGTTAATGAAACGAACCGAACTTAATTTAAATATTTACCTATAATTTTATAAAAATTTTCAATATAAACCAATCTGACAAATTCGAAAGCG
>VNKB01002931.1:0-15446 GCA_008042735.1 Drosophila leontia | reverse complement strand
TTTTTTTTCGTCAAATTAAGCTTATTATTAAGTGTGATTGCGGGGACAATTTTAAAACAGTGGGCAGCGGGAATTCCAGCTTTTTTAGCTTAGCCAATTTAAAATATTCGTCATTATTTAAATTTGAAAATAACTCTTATATGCGATCCCTGGAATTGGCCAGAGTGCCGTTATACTTAAAATTAAAATTAAATAAAATATTATTTTAAAAAAGTCAGCTTTTTTCTTAGTATTTTCTATTGGATTTAGGCTTTTTAGCCATTTTTGTAATCTAGCTTTTTTGCTCTGACATCACTGCGCGGGCTCCTTCTGCTTCTTCTTCATTCTCCTTCCTTCTTCTGCTCTTTTTCTTAGCGTTTGCGCGACGTCTTCGGAGTTTCTCAGTTTTAGAGGTGTTTTAATTAGGAGTGATCTTTCTTTTTGAAAACGCGGTGAGTAAAATACTTTTTTCGTTGTGAATTGCAGTTTTCGTGAGCTATTGTGTCCAATGCACTACGAAACGTTTAAAATAAAGACGAAATTGTTGCACCGCATTTTGGAAACTTTTCCACGCACTCTACGCCAAGTTATTGTGCTTTAAATCGGTAGTTTCGTTTTAAAGTACGCACAATCGCGTCTAATTCTACAAGAATACAAAACTGTATTACAATTTTATTGCAAATTCCAAGTGAGCTTATGCAAAGAAGGCGGCGTATACAAAAAAGTGCTGAAAACACGTTTTTATTAAACGTTTTTCAAGTGTGCAATTCCAAAGAACTTTTTCGTTTTCCTCTTTGCATTAAGTTCGCCTGTCGTCCATTTTGCCTTTGCTTTACCAGTCACCGTTATGTTTTAGGGTTGTCGAAGCGCCAAAATACGCTGCACGCCGAAGTTGTTCGTAGTGGTCTCATATTTTTTGAGTCATTGGCAACTCGTTAACTCGCTTTTTTTTGCTTAATTCCCTTTGCTTCTTCGTTCATTTCGCAGATTCCCGAGTGATAAAGAAGTTTCGAAAGGAAGGCTGGACCGCTTGTGAACATTTCTCCATAACTTTTGAAGCAGGTGAGTAAGAAGTGTAAAATGTTAATGCAGAAGTGAATCTATTGCCAGCGCAGATTTCCAATTAGTAGAATTCCTCTTGTTAAAATAAGAAGCGAAATTCAGATCATTTTTTTTTGTTGCCAGGTGCATTTTCCATGTTCCCTTTCATTCTTCGTTTTTTTTTTTTTTGCGTCAGGATCACCTTACCGGTGTTTGTGCATGTATTGACGCGTCTCAGAGTTATGCTTGGCTCTTCGCTCGAGTTCTCTTGTATTTTATAAAAAAAGTTAATTTTTTGGGAAATTAATGTAATTCCTTTGGTTTCTAGGTGCATTTTCATGTTTCCTTTCATTCTCATTTTTTTTTTTTTTTTTTTTGCGTCAGCATCACCTTATTGGTGTTTGTGCATGTATTCACGCGTCTCAGAGTTATCCTAGGCTCTTCTGCTCGACTTTTCCTGTATTTTGTAAAAAAAAAAAGTTAATTTTTTTTTGGGAAATTAATGTAATTCCTTTGGTTTCCAGGTGCATTTTCATGTTCCTTGTTCCCATCATTCTTGAATACTCCTCGCCAGTTTCACCTTGTTGGTGTAAATCCGTGTGCATGTATTGACGCGTCTGTGAGTTAGGCTCGCCTTCTTTTCTAGAATTCTCTCCCATCAAAGTCAAATAGTATTTTTTTTTCTCTTTATTGTTATCAAATAAATTTTCTTGTTTCCTTTTTAAACGAGCTTCTCAACATTTTGTTGCAGTTGAATGGTTTGTTTCTTTGGGTCAAAATACATTATTTCAAAAATTTCGTTTACTTTGTTCTTCTAAGTGAGTTTCCCTATTTTTTCTTTTGCTTTTTTGTTTGACATAAAATTGTTGCCCTTTCCGTGTGGTAGTCATTGATTTAATGTACGTACGAATATATATATATTTATATATATCATATAATTTATACAGTTTCTAATTATAGAAGCAAACAATTTTACAGGGATATCTCGTATTACCGTATTAAGATTTGGGTTTCTCTTCCAACATGAAATCTTTGAAAGCAGTCTTCCACCTAAATATGTGGAGGCCTTGTAATTCTACTTATTGAAGGTTTATATATTTGATCCAATAGTAAGTCAATTTATTTTTTGTAATAATTCTTAAAATTATGTTTTGTTATTCCATATTTCAGTGTGTTCAGTTAGGTTTTTTCGTACAATAAAAAGTAGTATATTTGATGCATAGTTTGCTTTATAATTATTAAATGTACTTTTTTAATAGAATTTGCATCAAGAAACACAATTACAAAGGTTTTAACACTTACTAATCTTCAGTAATTTTTTTGTTTTTGATTTCCAACTACTGAGTTAAATAATTGTCCATTTTGTTTTCTTGTTTTTTTTTTTAATGTTATTATTTAACAAAGTTAAAATAATAAAAGGCGTATATTTCTTAATGAAAATGTATGTAATTTTTAACAGAACAAAGGTTGTATGAGTATGCAAATGCTTTTACTGTTTTCTTGGTGAAAACTATTTTCTTTTTAGTGGTGCTTTTTCCTCAAACAAATAATCTAGCTGTGATGTTCTTTCAAATATTTATTTGCTTTAGGATTATTTTATTCTCCTTAATCACTGGATAGCAACTGTTTAGTGGGTATGATGATTAATTAATAATGGGTAACAACAAAAAAGAGGGGGAAAAAAAATCAACGACATTACATCAACATTATTTTTTGATGTAATAAAACAAAGTCTGTGGCCATTTGCCTCGTTTCAATTTTGTGGAAATCCTTAGCTTATGGTTCCAATGCAAACGGTGATTAAAACTCACAATCAGAAAGGAAGAATATTGTGAGTTGTGTCTGCTTGCCTGACTCTCTGACTAGTTTATACGAGGTGGTCATCTGTTTGATCGTGATTTCATGGATAAAATCTGATTAGTTGGCCACGCATAAACTATAAGATTGCTTTTATGTTCTCTTCATATATTTAAGAATATATGTATAATTTATTTTTCATGTTTGCTTAGCTTGTTTTTGTTGCTTTTGGCTTATATGGCGGCTACAATTGGGTTTGTTTCATTTTTGCTTTTCTTAAAGGTTTTCTTTGTTATATTTGTAATTTATAAGATTTCATTTTGGTAACCTGCTCCCAAGCCACAACAGCTCCTCCCAAGATTCCCCACATCAGTGTGATTGGAGGGAAGGGATTTAAGCCAGTGTGGGGAACTGACGCTCGTCGTTCACCTTGGGTGCAGTATTCTGTTGCCGTTCGAACCGTTTGTTAGGCCCTGGTCCGCTGTTTTGGTTGTTGTTGCCTGGACCACGGCGATCGGTGGGCGGCCGATTATTGGGAGCTGACTGAGCACTACCGCCACCCTCATTATTGTTATGATGCTGCTGCTGTTGATGGCCCGATGAGGGACCGTCCCGCTGGCGGTCAACGCCGCGGTTACCGCCTCCCTCGGTGCGTGGTCCGCCGCCACCAATGCCGCCGGGACGTGGGCCTCCACGTCCACCGCCGCGTCCTCCAAAACCACCGGGTCCGCCGCGGCGTCCGTCGTTAAAGTTAAACTGAATATCAAGGACGCGTTGCTGGCGGCCCACGCGTTGGGGATACATGGCAGGATCGTATTCAAGCTCCTCTTCGCTTTCGTTCTCTTTCTTTTTGTTGCTGGTCAAGACCACCATTTTCTTCCACTGCGACGTGTCCTCACCTGTGGGCAAGAAAATGTTAATTGTGATATTGCCACTAAGATATTCTTTACAATATGACGAGCACACAAACCTTCTCCGGCCTTGCGTATGTTGAAGGTTGGCTTGATGCGCTGCCCCTGCTGTGCTTTCCACTCGTCCAAGGTCAGCTCTTTGGTCTCTTCCTCGGCGGCCGTCTGCTGCTCGTTCTGTTGCTCATTGCCCGATTCGTCGGCCTTGGCGGCACCACCCTCTGCATTGTTCACACTGGTCTCGGTTTCGTTCTTGTTCACATCATCAATGGCCTCCTTGACCGAGCCCCAATTGTGGGCACCAGCTCCATCACGCTTATCAACAGCCTTTACACCTGTGGGTAGTAGTGGAATATGAATTTAATTCAATATTTAATTACAGGTTGTAAATATCGTGGAGGAGGACGTACACTGCTCTCTAAGAACTTTACGTTTTAGGGAAATTTATTCAAATTAATTTTTATCAGAAGTGTATTTTATTTATTTATTTTAAATTTTCTATTGTAATTGTTAAATTTATGCATCTCGATTAACTTAAACACCGAACTCTTAGCAGCTATGCTTTGCCAATATATTTAAAAAGAAATTGTCTTCCTACATGTTGTTAATCGGGAAAGGGAAGAATATAGCGTTGAGAGAGCCACGGACTATTTTTAACACGCTTTCTTCTTTCTATTTTTTCTGTTCTGTGTTCTGCTGTGTGCCTATTTTATGTTATGCTATGCTAGATAATTTTGGATATTCCAAAAATGAAATGGTTATAGCAGCGGGAGGTAGAGACGGGAATATAAAGATGAGTGTATAGTTTTGGAGATTGGCAAGAGTATATTATCTGATCAATTACTTCGATTTAAATGAATCAAGAAAGATGATAAAATATTTATCTAAAGCTTTACTTTGTAATTTAATTTAATAATCATTGATTTTTATAATTAATGAAACTTCAATTTATGAATGAAAAAGTCATTTAGTCCACAGAAAAAGTTGAATCAGTGTTATTTAAGAGTTTCTAGGAATTTTATGCCCCCTTTAGGGTGGACACTAAAAGGATTAAATATTCGAGACTCCTCTCCTTGCTATTATACATGTTTTTGGGTTGTCATGGTAAAGGATTTGGTCATATTTGTTATAATTTATAGATTCTTGTATAATGTTTATAAAGAGTTTTATGTAGCTTTATCCGATTTTCCTTTTTTCTTGAATTTATCTACTCACCTGTTCTGTCTGATCCTGATTGGCGATCAAATTCACGCTTCCTGTTCTGGCCATCATTGTTGCGATTTTGACGCTGCGGCCGATCGCCGCCAGCACCGCCGGCTCCTCCCTGGCCACCTCCACCAGGTCCGCGGTAAGGACGCGACTGCTGGCCATCGGTTGCTCCTCCGGCATTATCGCGGACATTACGGCGATTGTTGCGCTGCTCTCGTGATTCCACATTGCCGTTGCCATTCTGTTGACGGAAGTTGCTACTGCGCTGTTCTCTTTGTCCCTGTCCTTGTCCTTGTCCTTGACCGCTACCAAATTCACGTGTACGGTTGGAGCCACCTCCTGGCCGCGGAGCTCCCTGTTTGTTGTTGCTGTTAAACTGTTTGTCAGCGGACGGGGCAAGCTTCTTGCCATCGGTCTTGCTGAGAGCGTTGTTGGGCTTGTTTTCCTTCTCGGCCTGGTTTGGTTTCTTGGCATTGGGGGGTCCTCCGGCGGCATTGTTGTTCGACTTTGTCACCTTGGCGGCCGTTTTGGTGGCCGCGGTAGCGCCACCTGCAGCTGACGGCTGCTTCTTCTTACCAGCTGCTGCTGTTGCGGCGGCGGAGGCAGCGGCCGTCGGCGCCACCAGATTATCTAATGGATCGCTGACATCGTCGTCCATGAACAAGAGCTCATAACGATTTTTCCCGGCGCTGTCCATGATTTGGTTGGTGTGAGGTGGTGCTTTGCTTGCTGCGGCTGCGGCTGCTAATGCTATTCCTGCAAGAGAATTTTACACAATATCTCAATTGATTAATTTTTCCCCTTTTCGCTCGCCCCCCCAAGTTGGTCGTTGCTTTGGTTTCAATCTTTTCTGTCACGAAAAGGTGGCTTGAATTCGTTTAATTTATGCACGCGGAGTGGATAAAGCGATAGCGGGCCAAGTAACTTGGTTTTTCCAAATTTAACTGCAACTTTTATGCGAATTTTTCTTACTTTTCCGTTGGTTGTTGGTGGCTGTGCTGCTCTCTAACCTTAATTTTCAGCGTTTCTGCTTTGCCTTGCTGCTAGTATTACCTACGCATACTGGCGCGCGCGATTCCACACGCACATGGGTTCCTCACGCACACACGGAAAGAAGCCAGCAGCGCGGCCCACATGTGTTCTTGGTATACATAGAAAAACAGAAACTCACGTTTTTAGCCTTGCCGCTGCGAACGGCAATTTAGTGTTGTGTAATGCGGCAGTGGGAGCGGGATGGAGCACTGGGGCGGCTGTGTTTAGCAATCACAAGCGAAAAAAAGAAATAAATAAATAAAATCACAAATTTGTTATTTAAAAACTATAGTAATCGATTACGAAGATTCTGCAACAATTTGCTAAAACTACACCAGCAGATCGTTGAGCAAAAAAGATACAAAAATCACCTGTAGAATTTGGCAACTGTGTTTATTTAGTTCTTGGTATTATTTAAACTTTGGCGCCATGCCGGAAGGTTTAAATCTCGCGGCTTTTGAAGTTACTTGCTCTGCGCAAACAATTTTTGAAATTAAAATTAACTAGATTTCTTTGCATGTTTATTTCTTTGCAGAAAAAAAATCAAAATGTCTGACTGGGAAGACGAGGTTTGCACTTCTTTATATAAATAAATGAATGAAAACTAAAGTAACTATTTACAGCCTACGACAGCTGGCGGGTCTGGCGATCAGCCTGCCAAGACTCAAACGAATGTTTCCGGATGGAGTGACGATGAGGGCAATGACAACAAGAACAGTGGAGGCGGAGAAAGGGGCGGCTATCGCAGGGGAGGTGAAAATTCAGGTGAGTTCCGAAGGCACCATGCCGACATAAATAGTAATTAGTGCGGCAGGTTTATATCAATTAAATGGTTTTAAAAATGAACCTCCGAAGGAGTTTACATGATTTGAAATTAAATGATAAAATGGAAAACCATTACACGACATCTTTAAATATATATGGGGAATATATAATATAAAGTAAAAGCAATAAAATGATAATCTTAGACAATATTTTAATTTGTTAAAGGCGTTACTTTTGATTTTTTGTTTCTCCGCTGTGTTCTTCCATTTTGCGATTGTTCGCGCAGACCTCAATTTAGCCACGGAGCTACCGCCAATCCCGCCAATTGGTTGTAGTAAGGATGTTTTGAACGAGTTCATAGACCGTCTAGAGCTCGACAAAAACAACACAACTCTGGATGAGGTGCGAGAGCTGAGGGACTTCTTGTTTACAGCTTTCAAGGATTTGGTTAACTCTCAATGGGTTAACATCGAGAGTCTAGATCAAGAAGAACGTGATCGAAAAGTACAAAAAATGCGCACAATGGCTGCCCAGATGGATAGCTTAATTATGGACGTAAGTAGACTTCTGGACGAGACTGAACTGGGAACATCACAAGAGCACGATGCATTTGTTCAGTTAAAACAAATGGGCATTAATTGGGAAGAAAATGGCCCGAATTTGGATACGAGGGAAACAGTTCTTCCGCAAACAACTCGGTCGAGAAAATCACGCCATGCTAAAAAGACTGTAGATCGGGCTCTCCATGAAGTGATGTCGATTACAGATATTTACAAAAACGGCCGTCGACTGGTCGGAGAACCACAAAGTGGAGATGCTGAAAGTACATCGGCGGAAAGCTACACGGAGGTGCCTGCACCCGAGACGCCTCAAACCTATGGCTCTTTCAGATTTTCACAAAATGTAAGCGGAGGTCTTCTAAACTGCCACAAAATGAAGGAAGTAAAGTATGTAGACATACTACAACTGTACAGAAGCGTGTCCTGGCCAATTGCCCCACCTTTTGTTTGGCCAGTTTACCCGAAATCCCTCAATAAAATCCATGTTTTTACCGAACGAAAAATGAAACGGACCAGGGAGCCACCACAAACTGGCAACCGAGCACCAGACAACACGAATAGCATACAGACAAGCAGACAAATTGATGTGGCAAGGCACCACCGCTCCCATAACCAGGATCTGGAAACACCGGACGGAGCTTATTTTAGTCGATACGATGCGACCCGTGATGAGGAGGCCGCGTGGTCAGCCGCTGGCGTAGTAGCGGCTGAGCCAGCATCATGGAGCACACCGATAAAACGACACAGCGAGCATGGGTACTAACAACTAAACTTGACTCTTTTTACTATTTCCATCTTTATTCCTCTTACCATCTATGTAGTCTCGGAAACTTCCGCCCTTCTTGGTTTTTGTTTTATGGCCAAAAGTTTAAACATTCAAACTACGAAACACAACAAAATTTCTTTAAACACACTCAAATCATAGTTTAGCTGTCGTACACAAATATATTTGTGTTTGGAAGCTTGGAAATGTGCCTACAGAGCTACTAAATCAGCTTCCTTGTTTCAGACTATCAATTAGAATTCATTCGTGAAATACCAGGGATCGCAAGTAAGAGTTAGGAGTACAAATTGAGCTGAAAAATTTAAAAAATATAGGCAAAATTAATAATGGATAATAAAATGTATTCTTCAATTTTTATTTAAAATTGATAATAAAAATTGAATCGTAATAACTTTTTGACGAAGCGGTGTATCTTAAAGATCTACGCTTCGATACCTTTGTATATCTTGTGCATTTTTAGTTATTACGATTAAAGTTTTATTTTAAATTAAAAAAAAAAATTGTTATTTTCAATTTTTTAAGTAAAAATTCGAGATTATTTTTTTTTCAATTATTTTTTTTTTTAATTAAAAATAACAGGTATTAGAAAAGTCTAATATACAAATAAAAAATTATTCTTTAACTTTATATAAAAGTTGAATTATTTAATTTATTTTTGTTTTTTAATTAAATTTTTGTTTTTTAATTTAATTTTTGTTTTTTAATTTAATTTTTGTTTTTTAATTTAATTTTTGTTTTTTAATTTAATTTTTGTTTTTTGATTTAATTTTTGTTTTTTAATTTTTGTTTTTTAATTTAATTTTTGTTTTTTAATTTAATTTTTGTTTTTTAATTTAATTTTTGTTTTTTAATTCAATTTTTGTTTTTTAATTCAATTTTTGTTTTTTAATTCAATTTTTGTTTTTAAATGTATTCTTTTTTAATGTATATTTTTTTTATATAATAAAATAACTCTTGTCCATTGATACATTGTCTCCATTAAATTGGAGCTATATTTTAAACAGAATATCAATATATCTGTCATTATCGAACATGACTAAGAATCCTTCCCTTTCTTCATTTTGGTCTTGACGATATTTATTTTGTTTAGGTTTCTTCTATATAAATGCTCTCTTTTGGTGACACTACACTACTCCTTCGTCTATTCTATTAAAAAAAAAAAACCTGCAAAACACTCTAACTCTCCACTTATACACCTACTACTGTCCCGATCCACAGCTTGTCGTTACCTTCAAAATTGAACTTGTCAATGTTTTTTGACGAAGAACTAACAACGCCAGCAGGAGCTCCACCTATGCCGCCAGAGTTTCCATTGGGTTCAGTAGCCGACAGCGGCGCTGTAACGATGACATGTGATAATGAGGAAACTGCTATCGTCGGACCTGCTGCTCCATCTATTTCGGAGGTGACTTCCGGCCGCCCGGGAGGAGGTACACCGGCCTCTACGCCACTGCTTAGTTTCCGACCCCTGCTACCGGTCATCAACGAGGAACATCAACCAAGGATGCTGGAACTGGCAATTAACTCCCCCACATCTGGTGGGGCAACCTTGGCCGAGCCACCGGCTATTCCCTCTTCTTCGGGTAGGCAAGGCCGTGACTGGAATTCGATATTTCGTCCCCGCGATGAAATTATTAATTATGCTGAAGGATCGGCTATGCCCAGGAGGGCGGTACAGAGGCCTCGTCGTCGGCGTCGTGTACGCATTCCAGCAAGAGATGCCAATAACGTGGAAATGCCACAAGATCGAATTCAAGGAGAGGAGCAAGTGGTGGCCACAATAAGCAGTCAAGAGATAACCCAAAATTTTATGGCACAATTACTACAAAAAGCTACAGAGGCTGTTAGTTCTTCACAACAAACAATAAATGCTTTACGATTAGCGACTTCAGCTTCAGCAAATCCAACAACAAGCGGCAAGAATCCGGTACTGGATCAGATGGAACCACGAGAAATTGAAAAAAATAATGAAACTGCAGAACCTTCCGTGTTCAGGAGTCAAATAAATGATGAGTTGATCTTTCAACAGCCAAGATGTCACTTGGAAGACACTACTATAGCTAATGCTACTAAGGAAGTACCGCAACAACCTTCCCTGGAACTAGAGACTTTTGCAGTTCCTCCTGGATTTAGTCATACAATTTCCCAAGAAAAAATAGCAGAGTTGGATACAACTATCGATATATCGAATATATCGGCTATAAATTTGGAGCCACCTTGTTTCCCAACGATAGAGCCCATGGAAATTGACAATCCATCGATCATCAGTTTGACTAATTTAAGCTTACCAAAGGATACATCAATTACTAGTTCGGCCATTGTGACGGATGTGCAGATATTAAGGGGGCCGACGGCGATGGCAACATCGTCGCGCCATCTCCCTGACAATACATCCAATTTAACCATAGAAGTAGTAGATCCGTCTGCAATTGGATCTAATGGTGTGGTGGCTTCCGAGCTTGTAGAGTTGGAAAATTCTCGAGCAGAAAGTTCTCTATATAATCGGGAATCAGTAGAAGACTTGAATTATATTGTGCAGCATGTGGATATGCTGCGTCTAAATATCGATCGCCAAAAGGAGTTGTCTTTGACTACAGAGTGCCCTGAATCGCCGTCTAAACGGTCAATGCCTGCCGTCAAAGTCTACGATCATAAAATCTTGTTAAACATTCCCGAAGCAACGATTCGTATTCTTTACAAGGTACTCGGTGCTATTGTTATGCACCCTCAGGTTGATATGCAAAGTGCGGATTTTGTTGGAAATCGCATGGATGTGTCGGTGACGTTTCGGGTGTTGCACGATCTGAAGGCGGCCAACATTGTAAATCTTAGCAACGATGATCGAATCTTTTCCCTAAAGTAGCGCATAAAAAGCAAGGATTACAAGAATAGATTGTGTTGATAACATAATGCATATATATTTTATGTTCGTATAAGTAAGAAAAAAAAAACGTTGGTTGTTTTAAATTTCGTTTGAATACAATAGTGTATTCAGATTTTACTTTTTCCTTGATGAATTTTCTTAACGCAAATAAGAATATATTTTGTATTTTTCTTTTAATTTCTTATTATCTGAAAATGAAATGTTTATGTTGTGCACATAATACAAGGATTACAAGAACAGGTTGTGTTGTTAAATAACACAGTTTCATATGAGTAAAAAGAAAAACATTGATTGTTTTTAATTTCGTGTAAATATAAAGTATTTTTTGATGTTACTTTACCCTGATGAGAATATATTTTGTACTTTTCTTTTTATTACTAACTTTCAAATAACCGTTAAGTTTATGTTGCGCATAAATTACAAGAATAACAAAGAATATGATTTATGTTTAGTGTAAGAATAAAAAACTATGTTGCTTTTAATTTCCTTTAAATAAATAGTTCAGATTTTACTACACCTTGAATTTCCTTATCTTACGTTTATTTATGAATTTTTTTTTAAATATTAAAAAATGTATAATATTTTGACATACAAAAATTGCACTTCTTAGGTGAGGAACGCCGTGGCGGTCGTGGAGGCGGTGGTTATAATCGCGAGCGTGGAGAGCGTGGTGAACGTGGAGAGCGTGGAGAACGTGGAGAGCGTGGTGAACGCGGCGAGCGTGGTGAAGGTAATGGTTTTGAGCGACGTCGTCGAGGCGATGATGACGACATTAACAACAACAACAAGGACTTTGGGGAAGACGGCGAAAAGAAACGCGAGTTTTATATCCCACCAGAACCCACCAACGATGAGACTGAAATTTTCAGCAGTGGCATCACTTCGGGAATTAACTTTTCCAAATATGACAACATTCCTGTCAAGGTAACATTTTTTTTTTTTTTTCTTTTCTTGTGGATAATAAATAAAGTTAATTTTTATCCTTTTTTACCCTTAGGTGAGCGGCGAAAATGTACCAAAACCAATTGGTAATTTTGATCAAGCCAATCTGCGCGGCATCGTTCACGAAAACGTTGTAAAGTCTGGTTACAAGGTGCCCACACCGATCCAGAAGGTCTCCATACCAGTTATTGCCGATGGCCGTGACTTAATGGCGTGCGCCCAAACAGGCTCTGGAAAAACGGCGGCCTTCCTTTTGCCGATCCTTAGCAAACTGCTGGAGGAGGCCCAGGACTTGGAAATTGGCAAGCCGCAGGCTGTCATTGTCTCACCCACTAGGGAATTGGCCATTCAGATTTTCAACGAGGCAAGAAAATTTGGATTTGAGTCATACTTGAAGATTAGCATTGTGTACGGTGGTACATCCTTCAAGCACCAAAACGAGTGCATCACCAAGGGATGCCATGTTCTGATTGCCACCCCGGGACGTCTGTTGGACTTTGTGGAACGCACATTCATAACTTTCAATGATACTCGCTTTGTTGTACTTGACGAGGCCGATCGAATGCTGGACATGGGCTTCTCGGAGAGTATGCGGAAGATTATGACGCACAGTACTATGCGACCGGAGCACCAAACCCTAATGTTCTCTGCCACTTTTCCGGAGGAGATTCAGCGTCTGGCTGGAGAGTTCCTTAATAACTATGTCTTCGTGACTATTGGCGTAGTGGGAGGAGCATGCTCGGATGTCAAACAGGATGTGTTTGAAGTGAACAAGTTCAACAAACGGTCCAAGCTTATGGTAAGTTTTATAAATATATGTGTTGATATATTTAACTCAGATAAATGCCTTTTTATATTTTTATTTCTTAAGGAAATACTCCGAGAGGATGCAAATGGTACCATCGTCTTTGTCGAGACTAAGCGTGGTGCTGACTTTTTGGCATCATTCCTCTCTGAAACGGAGTTCCCCACCACCTCCATCCATGGTGATCGCCTTCAGAGTCAACGCGAGCAGGCCTTGCGTGATTTCAGAACTGGCAAGATGAAGGTATTGATTGCCACTTCAGTGGCGGCCCGTGGTCTAGGTAAGTTATACTTTCCAACTTATTTTATATCAATTAACCCACTTAACCTTTACTTTCTAGATATCAAGAATGTGAAGCATGTGGTTAACTTTGATATGCCGAACAATATTGCCGACTATGTCCATCGTATCGGGCGTACAGGTCGTGTGGGCAACAATGGTCGAGCCACCTCGTTCTTTGACCCGGATCATGACCAGGCCCTTGCTGCCGATCTGGTCAATACGCTGGCTGGATCTGATCAAACGGTGCCAGATTTTCTGCGTCAGTTGAGCGGTGGCGGTGGCGGCGGCGGTTACTCGCAATCCGCCTTTGGTGGAGTTGATGTCCGTGGTGGCGTAAGTAGAGCTCAATACCAGACAGCCAATAATAGCAAGATGAGTAACGTCATAAGCATTTTTTTTGCAATGTAATTTTTTGTGAAAAAACTTAAATTTCAAATGTATAGGCTTTCTGCATCTTGTTATTATATGATATTTAACCCTATACCGTCTGCAGATATATGTTAAATTTTATTTTTTATAATTTCTTTATAAAGGGCCACACTTGCGCAACCAGCAACGAAGAAGACCAGGATTGGGACTAAAAGAGGAAGAGAAAAACCAAAAGACGAAATTAAAAAAAAAAAGCAAAACATGACATTTTGAAACCAATGTGGCGGTATATATAAATAATATGTATTAAAGCCAATCGTTTAAGTTTTTAATTTCCAAGATGGAGATTATAATTTAATTATCTAAATATAAATAGCGAAACCTCAATAGTTTGTATTATTGCGTCGGTAAATTTGGTAAAACCACGGATATACCTTCAAGTCTTGGTAAAATACCCTGTATAATCATATGTTTGCACTTATGTACTCATCCTTGTTGGTTTTGTTTCGTTGTTTGTTGTTTGTCTTTCCTTCTGTCTGCCTTCCTGCTGCTCTCATGCTCTCTTTCCCGCTCTTCAAGCCGGCTTTTCACAATGCCTGCCTCGCCCTGTGACCGCCCCCCAAAAGCAAACCAACATCGGGACCAACAACAAATGTTGCTTTTGCGTTTGCTTTCCTTTGCAGAACAAAATCAATAACGCGAGAAACTCACCACGACGGGTCTAGCTATGCTCTTTGCGTGTTGGCTGTGTTCTCAGTCTCTGATGGCATTTCGTAGTGAGCGTTACATTCAACGCGTTTCCATATATATAGAAGGAAAAATCACAAAATTGTTTAATCGCTGTTCAAACTAAAAAAGAAAAAGAAAATAGGGCATTATTTATTCCGGGGCCTGAAAGTATGCTAACGTTATATTTACCATTTCCGTGGAAAATGTGTTGACGAACCGTGTGTGTGTGTGTGTGTGTGTTGTGACTGTGTTTAACCTAGATGCAAGAAGCGATTATGAAATAAGAAAACCATTTGGAATTTTATTTATGCTTTCACAAGCGGCAAAAGGAGAGCTTTTGAGAAGGGCTATGTATTTCGTTCTTCCTTTGTCTGTGCGTAGACATAGTAGTTTTTTTTTTGGGAACGGCCGGGGGTGGTTTCCACCCTTTCCCAGCAACTACAATAGCATCTTTTTAGCCGGCAATCTTTTGACATTTATGTATATTTACCCTTACTGATTGTTGAGTTTTTCTTCAGCATTCTTGTTTTTTGTAGCCTACTTCTTTGGGTTAGTTGATAAAATTATTAAAACTAGACTTTCCCAGTAGGCAAAAGAACGATGGTAACACGAAACAATAGCAAAATGTTTGTAAACGCATTTTAACTTATTTCTAAGCCTAGGGCTTGAAAAACAAAATAAAGTTATTAAAATCGTCAAACCAAAACTGTAAATCGTATAAAAAATCTGATAAAGCATGAGTCAAAGTTTTGAAAATTTAATGCACGGCGAAGAAGAAGGTGGCAGAGATGGTGCTCCTTACTCGGAACGCCAATCGTCCGACGATATACAGGAGTCAACTGCAACAATAACAACGACAACAGAGACTACAAATGCCGGCGACGGTGGCGGTGGCGGTGGCGACGAGGATGATTTCACCGATGACAACAATTTTGAATCGAATTTGCGACGTCGCAAAGGCAAAATAATATCCTGTGCCAAGGAAACCATCGAGAACGGTGAGTGCAAAAGCAAATACTTAACCCCAAGGCATTTTTATTTGATAGACATTAGATATGTTTTCCAAAAGTTGGTAAAATACATATAAGGATTAAGGGATTGGAGGATACCTAGAATATTTTTGTTGTGATTAATCATTATAGGAAGCTAACTTTAGTGAACAAATTATATTTGAAACATTTCCCTCTTTACAAATCCACTATAGATTCTTGTTAGTTCTTTTAAATTTAAAAAGGAAAACAAAAATATCTGATTATCCTATCGAGACTGTAAACTAAACCAATGGTTTAATCAATCTAATATCAAAGTCAGCTAAAATTATCGTCTCAGCGGAGGATGTTGTTAGAGATTAGGAACAAAG
>VNKB01002915.1:0-10119 GCA_008042735.1 Drosophila leontia | reverse complement strand
TTTTTTTCGATTTTTTTTTTTTTTGCATTTATTTATAGCTTGAGATGGATGTATATGTCCCCAAAAGTATTTTTAGAAATTCGAAATACTTTAGAAGATACAGCCTTTTTTGTGAAGCAAGATCTATGCAAAATTAGCTTTTTTCAAACTTCAAACGCGTTTATCTCGAAACCACGTTTTTCGAACTGGCGGCCATGATATCTCCAATTTAACTGAACCGATTTTCATGAAACAAAGTGGAATCGACGCAGAATTGTCACCATTTTCGGCTGACGGAACAGATTTTTTTTTTTAATTTTTTTTTCTATTTTTTTTACACTAAACTACAAAAAAAACGCCCGAAATCGAATTTTTTTTTTTTGAATGGCCGCCATTTTGTTTTAAAAATTTAAAAAAAAAATCTGTTCCGTCAGCCGAAAATGACATCTATTCTGATTATAACCCCGTTTTTATTTTTTATTTCGGACGCTCTGGAGACCCTGAATCGTGGCCGCCAGGACGACACCTTCTTTTTCGACCACCAAGTTTGAAGTCTCATTACTCTTTGAACAACCCTCGTATCGAGGCAAGAACAACTTTTTTAGTTACTTTGAACATTTTTGAATACAATAAATAAAAAAAGTTTTCAATTATTCTTTGCGTTTTCAAAGAGGAATTTTTTTAAAAAGGGTCCAAAAAACGGCTTTTGAATGAGAAGACCCCCTTAAATAGTAGTTTATGCCTAAAGCGGATACCACTTTAAAAAAATCCCACTAATAATGTTGCGAAACATTGAACATGCTAGAAGGAAGCTTACGACCAAAACGAGAGAACAGAATAAGACTGAATATTTATTAAAAAATTATGTATGAGCGTACAAGGATGTGTGTATTCATCACAGTTGCATGTTGCCGATGTTTTTCTTGTTGCAATAGGCATTTTAACTAGCGCAGGTATTAAGTTGGCCACATGGCCAGGAGTGACCGAACTGCAAGGACGACGAGGACAAGGACGACGATTGGATGAGAGAAAGCGACGCGAGTGGAGATAGAAGAGCGACTTGATGCGGAGTGGCAGTACGACGTCATCAGCAGAACATTTTCAAATCACACAATTTTTCGTGAGGGGTAAATAAAAATAAAACAAAAAATAAATTATCAAAATAATAACAAAGTAAAAGAAAAAAAAAAAAATTTAAAACTTACATATAAGTTAAAACAAAATATACACACACACAAACGGACAGGTTAGTTTCTGTGTGTGTGTGTGACTTTTCTACTTAAGTTATTATATCATGCGAAATTTAATATACATATACACCTGGCCCTCGCTTAACACGGACTCTTTTGGCACGAACTCGGTCTTACACGGTTTCAAATTTGCTCCCATCCTTTTAACACGCTAAAAACCTCGTTCTTAAACGATTGCAAAATATCGAAACAATCAAAAATTACTGATTTTTACAAGAAGCCACCAAAAAAGAAACCATGTTAAAACAAACTGGCTTTAACTATAAATGCCACCAAATGCATTTAATATTATGAATTATGAATTTTTAGTTATGAATTATGAATTAATATTATGAATTAAAATTATGAATTAATATTATGAATTAAAATTGAATTAAAATTAAAATGAATGGTATGCTTTTATTAAAGGCATATACATAATATACATAATAATAATATAAATAATAAGAATATTGTGTCCAAGTTTTACATCGATCATAGGAAGTTTAAGGGGGGGTAAGGTTAATTCGGTGCAAAACGGGCCACTTTTCAAAATTTTTTTGTGGCGAAACGGCTAAAGTTTGTTTAATGAATTAAAAACCATATAATAACACAACATTTTAACAGTTTTTGATCAATTTTGTATTGAAAAATATTTAGAGGTATAGGAGTTATTGGGAATCTCCCGAGTCGCCTCCAAAAAAAGTTGGTTTGCGGTGTACATACATCTCAACTTTCCACAGAATCATCCGATCTAAAATTATACCTCATTCGTTAAAGGATAAATGTCCCGAGTTATTCACGAAGCGTTTTCATTTTTAACATTTTTTCCATATTTTTTATCAAAATTCGAAGTGAAAAGCCTGATTTTTGACTAAAATAATAAGTTAATTTGTTAAATACAAAATATAATAAAATTAAAAATTAAAAAAAGCTCGACGTGAGTACCTGTAGAATTATCTGAAGAAGCTATGTTCAAAATTTCAAACCGATTGGTTCAGTAGATTTTGAGTTATCGTGTATACCGATTTTCAAAATGGCATTTTTCAGGAGAGCGCTCTAAATATTTTTCAATACAAAATTAATCAAAAACTGTTCAAATGTTGTGTGATTATATGATAGCTGCGAGGCACGTGTTCGCGAAACCACCCTCACCGCCCTCCTGCTCCTGAGCCTTGGTGGGCGCTATCCAGATGTAGCCATTGTTGCCAAGGATCACGGAGGCGCCGCAGGGCAGGTTGTGGAAGTGCATCTTGCGGCGCTTGACGAGGGCCGGGAAGACCTTGACCAGGATGCCCTGCGACAGTTTTCCGTACTTTAAGCTGCGCGTGTAGAGGGATAGGGTGCCCTCCTCGAAGATGTTCTGGTGGGGAATCACATTATTAATCAGGAATCAACCGGAGAAGGTAGAAGTTTGAAAATCACCTGCACTTCGTCCTCGGCCGACCTCCGTCTCAGCTCGCCACCTGGCAGATTCACCGACGACCGCAGGAGCATGGAATCAAGCCGGGAATTTGTGTCCACGCGCCAACGCTTCTGTTGGACTTCGATGACGTCGGTCACAGGAAGCAGCGTGAGCAGGGTGAGTAAAAAAAATATAATTATACCCTTGCAGGGTATTATGATTTCAGTCAGAAGTTTGCAACGCAGTGAAGGAGACGTTTCCGACCCTATAAAGTATATATATTCTTGATCAGCATAAACAGCCGAGTCGATCTGTCCGTCTGTCCGTCCGTCCGTCTGTCCGTTTCTAGGCAAACTAGTCCCTCAGTTTTAAAGCTATCTAAATGAAACTTTGCATATAGTCTTCTATATACTCACTGCTATATATGTCGGAAAGGGCCGGATCGGACGACTATATCATATAGCTGCCATACAAATGTTCGATAAATTATTAGAAAAAAAAATTATAACTTTGCTGTTTTTTAACATTATTGCACCATTTTTTAGATATGGGAATTTTTTATTATTTTTAGAATTTCGGTTTTAATTTTTTGAAAATCGGACGACTATATGATATAGCTGCCATACGAACGATCGGAAAATTAATTGAAAAAAATATAACTTCGTTGTTTTTCAATGTATTTTCATCTGCTCTTAGATATGATCTTTTTTTTATTATTTTCAGAGTTTTGTTATAAATTTTATGAAAATCGGACAACTATATCATATATAGATGCCATAGAAACGATCGGTAGATGTAGAGAAAATTTAAAGGTATACAAACTTCGGCGAGCCGAAGTTAGCTTCCTCTCTTGTTTTTCTTTAGTTTTGTTATTTCTGTTTTGGCAGATGTTATGGCATCGCCAGTCAAAAGTTAACGACGCTTTATATTGAGTGAGCTAACAGTGGTAGCTGATAAGAGGTTCGCAGCGAAATTTCGTATGGTATAGAATAAACGCTTGCCGAGCTCGTAAAATTAGTTCAAGATGTTATATGCCCAATTGTAAACCGATTGGTCCAGTATCGTGTACACCGACTTTTTGATACTCATACATTAACCACCATTGACCTCCACACAACTTCGTCAATTTTGTTATTATCGATGTAAAACTTGGTCACAATGTTCTTATGATAAAAATAAAATTAAATCCCGCAGTTTTTTGTATTACTTTTGTAATCTTTAAACGCGAAAACACAATTTTTAACTTTTGAAGCGTCGTATCTTCCAGAGAACCCGAAGTGCTGCCTTTGGTGAAAATGGTGACGGCGCGAATGGTCCTTTCCGCAATATGCACATAAATTTATTAATTTATTATCATGAGATTTTACCAGTACGAAATACATTCGGAGGTCGTCTTTCAAGAACCATATTTTTGCTTTTAAAATATGTCTGTCTCTTAATATGGGTCGAACATTTGAAAATAAATTTGGCTTGGTTTGAAATATATTATCTTTATTACGTTTTAAGGGCAATAATACATTGTTGGATTTATGTTATTACGTTTTAAGAAATTTAAATGACAGCTCAATCGTAAAACTGTTGATATACAATTTACGCATAGTAAATAAACGTCTTTATTACCCAAACCAAAGCGTTCACGCCCGTTTTCACCTATATTTCTGAATGACACGCTAATTACATTTAATTTAATTTACGTGATCGATTTATTTGGGTAAAATGTGTGCTCCAATGGCTTCTTTAAAATTTAGGGTTCACTCCACTCCTTATAAGGAAATGGTTTGTGTAATAAATGAGTTTTCGGTCGGGATCTTTTAAATTGACTTTACAATAAAAACTTTCTACGCTTACGTGCACAACAAAAACAGGTTTGCAGTTCCTTTTTTTATAATTTTGTATACTCTCCTTACTTTTCCCTTTTTATACTCCACTCCAGCTCGTAATATGAAAACCTATCCAAAAGAATCAAAACAAAATGGGATGTGGTTCATATTCACAGACAGCTTCCAATTATCAAAATCAATCTTAAATTTCTCTCTAACGCTCTCCCTCTAACATGCTTCTCCTTCAATTCCCTTCCATTTCTAATTTTCCCCAAACATAAACTTATTTCCTTCTCTCCCCTTAGAAGCTCATATATCCGCGAGAGGTGGAGCGACGTCTAGCGCACAGATACGAGATAAGAACAACCAGAATCAGGGCAGCCAAAGCAATTCCAACGGCGATGGGCACCACATCTGATGTCTCGGAGCTATCGCAATCGTGCACGGCGGAGAATCCTGTAGCGTTAGTCGTCCGGAAGGCCTCCACTTGAACTTGACTAACGCTGATCGAACCAGTCCACGACTTTGAATCCACAGTCTCTTTTAAGTTCAGCGTCTGTACGCGTGTGCAATGGTAAGACATCTTTTCGGGAGCTTTGAATTCCTCAGTGCCACGATGAATTAGCTGAATAGTTTGGTTTTCTGAAAGAATTATACAACATTTCATATACACACAATACAAACATTTTAAGAAATAATTTGCCCACCCTTGGCATCAGGGAAGTCCTCAGTAAGCACAGTCAGATGGATTTGAATCAAGGATAGCACAACGCTCTCGTTTTTGTTGTCGAAGAACATAAGGAAAGACTGCTTGGACGTCTTGGGCCCCCAGGTAAGTTGAATTACCTGAACGGTCTTGCTATCACAAACATTATCGCCGATTGAGGCATTACTTGGAATATTGTAAAGGCCGTGAGTAAGGTTTCCATCTGAGAAAAAAATAAATCATTAAAATAGAAAAACTATAAGTTATTTCCCAAAATACAACAAACATGACCAAAACCTACTGAATCTTTATATATGTTTAAAAAATTGCATAATACGGAAGGTTTGTTTCCTACCCTTGGCCTCATAGGTGAAGTTAAGCTGGGCCGCCATTTGGAGCAAAATACAGGACGCATTCCAAGTGCCCACGGAGGGCGACGGATATGGTTGGGGAGCATGGGTCGTGGAAGGCACTGGAGCCGGTGTGGTTGTCGTCTTTGGTGGCTCAGTGCTCGTGGTGGTCGTCGTCGAAGTTGAACTAGTGCTAGTTGGCTTCACTGTTGAGGTTGATGTAGAGGTGATTGGCGTTGTCAAATCTTCTATAGGCAAATTAGTAGTACCAAACTGGGCGTCCTTTAAACTAATAACATTTTGAGACAGGACTGAAAAAAACAATAAAATTTTATATTTATATATTTCTCTAAAAAAAACTATTTTAATTTTATTTTGAGGTTTCTAACGAAAAACCTTCATTAGTTATGTATGTATATTAATTTGTTTTCATATTGGATTAAAAAAAAAACATAAAAGGAAGCTAGTTTCGGCACGCCGAAATTTGTATACCCTTGCAGGTTGCAATTGGATCATTAAGAATCGAGCCATTCTGTGAAAATTAATAGAACAAAATAAAAGGAAATATATAAAAGTTGTATATTTATACAAAGCATTTAAGGATTTTGTTCATTACATTTTACATGTGACAGTTACAGTTTAACATTCCATGCTTTACATTTTCTCTACATATACCGATCGTTTCCATGACAGCTATATGATATAGTTGTCCGATTTTCATAAAATGTATACAAAAATTCTGATAAAAATATGTTGATATGCTATATGGTATAGTCGTCCGATCCGGCCCGTTTCGACATATATACCAGTGAGAGTAGAATGCAAAGATTCATTCAGATACCTTTAAAACTGAGGGACTAGTTTGCGTAGAAACGGACAGACGGACATGTCGACATAGACATGTTGTTGATGCGGATCTGTCACCTTCACTGCCTTGCAAACTTCGGACTAAAATTGAAATTAAAAATTCACAGCGATTGTTTTCTTAACATAATTTTGCCGACTAGTGTATTACTTGAATTTGATTCGCTACTGTAATACATATGAGTCCAATCGCTATTTGTTTAAATAAAAGGGTTATAAATATAATTTGACTGGTGCCCGCGTCTAGTATACCATTTTCTTCCGACAGCAGTATTATTAATGATCAGAAAACGGTTGCATTTATAATACTGATCTCGCCCCTTTCTGACTATAAGAGAATACATGAAACTTTTCATTCCGATAGCTCCTGAGAGCCAGCCTAGTTTGACTAGTCAGAAATGACTCATTCACTGCCTTAAGGGGTTATCCGGGTTTTGAGGCACAAAGAAAGGCCTATTTTCGCGAATTTTTTCAAAAGACCCTACGACAATTTTGCAAATTTCATTTATTTTACATTAATGTACAAGGTTTGAACTAAATTGTGTAAAAATTTGAACAAAAAATATTAAAAAATGAGCCGTTAAGGCAGTCTTGAACTTAACCCCACCAAAAATTGTGTCCTTGCGCTAGGCAGGATATCCTGTCAATTTTTATCGGAAATCAAAAAACCAACATTTTTCTGTTAGTGTATGTGTCTGGCTGGTCTTTGAACGAAGGATTTTTTTTTAAATTAAAAATTGAATTTTTGGTAGCGTTTTTCATAAAAACTGTCATTTTTTACGTACATTTTGGCCATATTTTGGCTTATAAAATGAGTTGTAATTGAAGACAAAAAAAATCCTTCGTTCAACGACAACAAAATCATGTATAGAAGAAGTGTGCCAAAGCAGAAGTCAATCGATGCAATAGTTTTCGAGAAAACGTGACTACCGACTTCAAAAAAGTGGTTTTGAGATAAACGACGCCAAAGTTCGAATTGCCAGTTGTGACTCATACGATGCGCTGGGCGTTAAATATTTCCCTTTCCTAAAGTTTTGCTTCGGATAACATTCCTGACACTTTGTACTATTATATAAAAAAGTTTGAAAAAAAATTAATAGCCCCTTAAAAGCTATGCAAGGGTATACAAATAAGAAATGTCCCCAATTTATGGGGTATTCTATTTTGATTTCCACTTATTGTGTTCGAGTCCCCCACCATTCCCGTCCAAGTTCAATGCCGTCTTTTTGCAGTGCAGTACGGAGAGATGCCCTTTAAATGCAAGTTAAGCTCTAAACAGACAGAGAAAACAAAATGACGAGCTGCGCTGTCTTGCTTACCATGTAATTAAATTTAAACAAAATATATACAAACAAATCGTTAAGTAAATAAATAAGTAAATTGCCACGACCATTAAAAATCGAAAATTATTCCGACTATTTTTTATCTTGCAATTTTACTTTAATTTTTAAGTTTATATTTAATGTGCAATCAACAATGTAATAGTATTGCTCCAATAATACTTATCTAAAAAAGTTAACATATTCAATTTTGCGCTGCAAGTTAATATAATTTATGTTTAATTACTTATTTTACTCCTCTATTTCCCTCTAGCCAACTGTTTTACCATTACACATGTCTTATCAGAATAATATGTACATGCGTACATACAAGTTTGCATACATATGTATGCCCGTTCTATTGTGCGTCACATACGGCAATCTTTGTTGTTGTGAAATCAATTGCAAATAGGGGCGGTATGTGGAGATTAGAAGTGGAAAACTAGACTGACAAATCCATAACCGCAAGAAATCTGAGACTGCAAGTGACGAACACCGCAGTTACACGCCATGGCAGACGCTCCCGATCGGAGATAGAACAATATGCGGACTAACGAACCCCGGTTGGGCACATACAAAATACTGACGGCTGCGAATCAAATAAAATTACTGAGCTATGATGAATATTATATACGTATGTACATAGATGGAGCTGAACTTCTTTAAATGCAGGTAGCGGGGGTCGAAGCAATGGGAACCACCATTTTATTGGAGGCGACAAGCAAATGGACAAAGCCGGATAAAACTGTATAATTGCATTGCAAGCGAAATACTGCTCTCTTTGTTTGCTGTTGGCAAAACTTCGTTGTTGATTCCGACCATTTTTGCGCAGATAAAAACTACAATCAGTTGCCCGAGAGGGTTACGTGCTGAGAGCGAGTGAGACGGCGAATGGCGAGCGACGATAAAACGAAAAACACAAATATGTAAATAATTTGCGATGAATAAGCATGTTGAACAAAGAGAAAGAGGTCCAGCACGACGCAGTTTTTAAGAGATTTGTTAAGGGGATAGGATCTTATAGTTTACCACTGTGTACATACCTGCGCCGCATAACAAGAGCCAAATTATGATTTTACTGGCGAACATATTGAACATTTACTATACTTTTGCTATTTTCTGCTCCGTCCACTTCAAAAAAACAATTACAATTCAGTGATGTCCGTTTCTCGGCAAAAAAGCTAGATTACCCGAACAAAACACCTAAAAAATGCCAAACTCCAAGTCCCCTTAGCTGAGAAAAAAAGCTGATTTTAGAAAATAATTTGTTGTTTTTGTTTTAATTTTAGGTATAAAATATTAAATCGAAGCAGTTTTGCTGCTTTTGCAATAACAGCACGGCACTCTGGTCAATTCCAGGGATTGCAAACAGTGTGAGTAAAATAGAAACTAAACTTAAATATTTTTAGATGTGTTTATTTTACATATTTGCGTATATTATAAATACTTCATGTTAATATTTCATATATGTTGCATATTTTAAGCATATGCATTCTATGCAAATGCAAAAGTCATAGCGATACATATTCATAATAATACGAAAAAGCGGAAATGGCATCACTGGCCCTAAATTCATTATTTAATTTATATTCGAACCACACCTGATACTCAACCCACATCTGATATTCGAACCACATCTGATACAACAACCTCTGGGCCCAGGACGATCTGGTACTTTTGGTCGCTCGTTCATTGACAGTCTGGCACGCCGTTCGCTCGTTCACTGACAATCTGGCAACGCTGGCACGGGCGACCAACGTTGCCAGACTTCACGTGAACGAGCGACCAAAAGTACCAGATCGTCCGTATTGTCTGCCTAAGCTTTTCTCATGATACAGTGGGCGTAGTTCGACGAAGAAGTGGTTCGTAAAACGTATGCAGGATCGCAGCTTATTTCGAGCAGTCAAGAAACGAAAATTTATTTTCTAAAAAAGCTGGAAATCCCGCTGCCCGCTGTTTTACAATCCAACAAGTAAAAAACACTCTTCAGATAAATTCATCAATCCGATGCAATCCAGTTTAGAAATCTCACGCTGTGCGCTTTGAAATATTTATGCCTTCCGGCCACCTCGACTGAGTCAGAAAGAGCATTCAGCAAAGCTAGCCAAATTTCGAAAGACGAACAATCTGGCTTTAAACCGAAGGGTTTAAATATGCTTTTATTTTTTAAAACAAAACCAATGCTAATTATCTAAAAATCTTTAATTTTATTTTGTTAATTTTGAATTTTTAAAAGGTCTAATCGTTTTCGTTTAATAAATATAAGTAAGAGTATATTCTGTAACATAGAAAAAAGTTTAAAACAGTCATTTGAAGCAAATTATGAAAAATTAAAAATTCGACGTTTTCAGCGATATATCGGTGTTTTATACGGTCTTCCCACACAGCGCATCTGTGAGGAACGTTTGGGATTTTTCGCAGATGCGAAACTCGTGTTCCCACAGAGC